>JAULKM010009754.1:0-14858 GCA_032355605.1 Rubia tinctorum
CCCACTCCCAATACTGCCCCTATTCGGCCCTTAACATTTTGAAAATAATTTGTTTGGGCCCCAAGGTGGTTTTGGGTCGACTAAATTATTTTTTGGTCCCTAACATATGATTTTATGTCATCTTTTGGTCCCCAAAACCACCTTGAAAACCACCTTGGGGCCCAAACAAATTGTTTTCAAAATATTAAGGGCCAAATAGGGGCAGTATTGGGAGTGGGGACCAAATAAGGTATTCAAATATATGTTGGAGACCAAATAAACGATTTAGTCAACTACAAATATCAACCTATATCACCAAAAAGGTACAAACATCAAATTCTAACACCTAAACCTCATCCGGAAAATGAAAAATATCAGTATAAGAAAAATGACACAACAAACATCAACTCTTATTACCAATATAAGGAAATTTAAAAAACTACAAATATCAATGCATATCACCCAAAAAAATAAAAATATCAACGCATATCAATTAAATCTCACCCGAATAATGAAAAATATCAACATAAGAGAAAAAATTACAAAAATCAACAAAATCTACAGTACCTCAACAATTAAAAAAATACAAATATCAATCAATATCACCCAATAAACTACAAAACATCAACTCGTATCAATTAAATGTCACCCGAATAATGAAAAACTTCAACATAAGAGAGAAAAAATTACAAACATCAACAAAAAGTTATAGTATCTCAACAATAAAAAACTACAAATATCAATCCATATAACCCAAAAAAACTACAAAAACATCAACGCATATCAATTAAATGTCACCCGAATAATGAAAAACATCAACACAAGAATATATTTTTTTACAAACATCAACAAAAAGCTACAGTTCCTCAACAATAAAAAATCTTCAAAAAAAGGACCTAGTGGGATTTGAACTCGGGTCTCTAACCTCAAAGCATAGAGTAACAACCACTACACCAAAAACTCTTATTGAACATTTAGCCGGACAAATAATATTAAATCTCAGCATGTACATCAAGAACATAAATTCTTCAAAACAAAAAGCATATTGAGTTTTGAACTCAAGACCTCTACCTCAATGTTCAGGACCCTAACCACTATGACAAACAATTATTGTTTGTTATTATCTCAGTCAAACACTAATAAACCTCAGCTTGTATCTGAAAAACATAAAATAAGAAATTAAACATTAAAATAAACAATCAGAGGGAGATTCGAACCCTAGACCTCTAACCTCAACAACATGAGTACTAACCACTACACCACAAATCCTCTATTGATCATTTACTCAATAAAATATTATTAAACCTCAATATATCTCTTAAGAAGAAAAAAATAGAAATTAACCTCACCCCCAGTACGTGAAACATCTACCCTTCCGCCGTCCAACTCCGCCACCTCCGACGTTGTCAGCCTCTGCCGCCATCGATCCGACACTGCACCCCATCCGCCATCCATCTGACATCGTTGTCGTCCGCCTGCGTAACAAAAATTGAACGTTAAACAAGGTCGTACGTGGACTTTACGTGACTCAAGCGTTGTCCCCAAATGAGCACGTGAATCTCACGTGCTCTGCTCCTCCTCAGAACTTTCGCCATTTTTGCTTCGTCGTCACCGTTCGATTCTGCAAACCTAGCGCCATCGCCTCGTGCCTCATCTCGGCGTTCACCTCATCGTCGTCGTTCACCTCATCGTCGTCGTCGTCGGCGGCGTTCGCCTCATCGTCGGCATCTGTAAATTCGTCGCTAGGCTTTCACTGTGATCGCGACATTCTGTGTGATAATTATTCAATAAATCCGACATTCTGAGCAAAACCTTCGCTAGACTTCCACACCGAGGCAGTGGTTTAAGGCTAGGGTTTTGGCGACGACGATTATCGCAAATTTCTAGCTGTTTCTGGCCAGATTCCGGCCGCAGGTGGTAGTTACCAACGGTCGATGGTGGTTTCTGATTGGTTGCATAATGAAGATGAAAAGGAGAAAATGAAAAATTCTGAAATTTTTGTAACATATAATATTTCAGAATGACACAATAGGTCCCTAGATTTATCAGCTTATTTTAGGGAAAAACATCATCCCAAATGAAACTTCTTATAATTGCACAATAAATCCTGGCCTAAAGTTTAGGCTGACTAAAACAAGACTTTGTGAAACAAAAATAAGATGGTCTCCTATGTGGCGGCATAAACTTTAGGCAGGGGCCTTTATGCAATTCTAGTTATATTCTAGCTGCAAGGACCTATCTTGAATAATTTTACAGGGACCTATCTCTAATAATTTTACAAGGACCAATCGTAAATATTTTTAGGGGCTTTTTTGTACAATTTTTTCCCATCATTTTCCCGCCATCTGCAGCCTACAAAAAATTCAAAAAATTGAAAAATATTTTTAAATATTTTTAAAATGCAAAAATTAATATGATCATCGAACTGAAAATTATAAACATCAGCAAAAATAGGAGAATATCAACGAAAAATCATAAAACATCAAGAAAAAAATTGGAGCAAAAAAATATATTGAAAAAAGAGAAAATTTACAAAAATTAAAATTAAAATTCAACAAAAAATTGAAAAAACGTCGACTACAACTTACAAAACATCAACTAAAAATCATTAAAAAAAACATCAACAAAACTTCAATTATCAATTTAAACAGCTAAAAAATCAAGTAAAGTCAACCAAAAGCTTAAAAACATCAATTCATATCATCTAAACTGCACCCAGAAAATGAAAAACCTCAACATAAGAAAAATACACTACAAAATATCAAACTATGTCACCCAAAACTGCAAACATCAACTCGTATCACTTAAAACTCACTGAGAAAATGAAAAATATCAACATGAGAGGAAAAATTAAGCAAAAAAATTAACCCATATAACCCAAAAAAAACTACAAAACATTGACTCATATAAACTAAAACTCACCCGGAATGAAAAATATCAACATGAGAAAAAAAACATCAACAAAAAAATGATGGTACCTCAAGATTATAAATTATTCACTCAAAAAATCATAAAACGTCAACATTTTTTATATTAAAAAACTACAAATATCAACCTATATCACCAAAAAGCTACAAACATCAACTCCTAACACCTGAACCTCATCCGAAAAATGAAAAACATCAGGATCAGAAAAATAACTCTACAAATATCAACTCCTATTACCAAAACCTCGGCCGGAAAATGAAAAATGTCAATATGAGAAAATAAATTAAAAACTACAAATGTCAATCCATATCACTTTAAAAAAATTAAAGACATCAACTCATATCAATTAAACCTCACTCGAATAATGAAAAATATCAACATAAGAGGGGGAAAACTACAAAAATCAACAAAAATGTACAGTACCTCATTAATAAAAAAATCTTCAAAAAAAAAGAATCTAGTAGGAATTGAACTAGGGTTGCCAACCTCAAAAACTAGAGTAAGAACCACTACACCAAAAACACATTACTAAACATATACTCAGTCAAATAATATTAGAACTCAACATGTACCTCAAGAATAAAAATACTTCAAAATAAATGATCGAGTGGGATTCAAACCCCAAACCTTTAACCTCAAGCACATAGTACTAACCACTAGACCAAAGAACCTTTTATTATCATAAACCCAGTCAAAAAATAATAAAACTCAATAATCTCTTTGAAAAAACAAAGTAAAAAAATAAACCTCACCTGCTTCGCCGCCGCCCGACGTCACCTCCGTCTGCCATCGATAGTGTGTGTCTACACGCCCAACCTTCTTCTTCAATTGTGCGCGTGAATCTCACGCGCGTCGTCGCCTTACCTCCGTCAGCTCCTCCATCGTCGCCTTCGCCCTAGCTCCGCCGTCGCTAGCAATTAACCATCGTCGTTGCAATTACAACATCCACCGCTGCTCTGGTTTGAATCTCCGCCGCTGCTCAAGTCTGAATCTCCGTGCACTGCTCTGGTTTTCACGTCGAATTCTCCATCTACGCCTCAACTCGTCGTTGACGGAAGACACCTCTGATTCGCCAGAGAATTACTGTGAGTCGGCGTACCGGCGAGCTAGGGCATGATACGGTAGAGCGTTTGATGAGCTCGTCGAAGAAGAAGAAACGCTGATGGAAATCGGTGGTTTCGGTAAGGGAAATGGAGGCGAAAGCTGGAAAATCCAGTGGAAATCGAGGGGAAACCGGCGGACAGAGTAGATCGACGAAATCTGGCAAAAAACAGCGAGATTCCGATGGAGCGGCGGAAACCTGGTGGAAATCTAGTGAAATCCGGAGGAATTCGACAGTAACTGCCGGCCGGAGGCAGTTTCCGGTGGGAGGAGGAGAAGAAAAATGAAAATTCTGAAATTTTTGTGATATATATATATATAGTAGTTTCATAATTGCACAGAAGGTCCCTAAATTTATCAGCATATTTTATAAAAATCCTATCCCAAATTAAACTTCTTATAATTGCAAAATAAACTCTGATTTAAAGTTTAGCTTGACTAAAACAAAACTTTGTGAACAAAAATAATGATCAATAAGTTTTTAAAAACCCCGAAACATATGTGTGTTTAGAAACGCGAAGCATGAGTGAATTACATTACTAGCATTGGCTCAACCGCACGTTTTGCACGGTGGTGTTGATTAAAAATTAAGATAAATTTTCATATACTTTCTCCATTTCTATATTAGTGGCACACTTTTTTATTATTTTTTAAAATTCATTCAATTGCATCCACTTATTTTACTTTTTACTTTCAACATTCAATTTCATCTGCTCATTTTCCTCACCTAAATCCAATCACATAAATTTATGGTGTCACTATTAGTGAAACGGAAGGAGTAGTTATACATCTCACATTTAAATTGAAAATAAATAAATTTATTAAAGTTTAAAGTTTTATCGTTTAAAATTAACTATATGTGAATTATGAACTGAAATAATCAATTTAGTTAGAATTAAAATGAAACATTTTACTCTGGTCAATTTTTATTATAACGTTTTAAATAATTATATTACCAATATCTTTAAGAGGACGAAGTAAGTATTGGAGATTTAGAATTATTGGTCAGTCATATTAAATAAATAAACTACCATAATATAAAACAATTTTTTTCATTTAGCATAAAAAATATTTTTATTTAATAATTTTTATTTCACGTGAAACGTTCATTTTATTACGTTTTCAACAATTACTTGTGTTACAATGTGAGATTCATATTCATTCCACAAAAGTATAAGTAAGAATATTGGAGTGAAGACAGTGTTGATGAATCTGAATGTATACTTTCCTATTTGTTGGTGTTCATGAGTGACCACCTACTTCGGTGTTTTATTTTATTTTATTTTTTCAATGATAATTTCAATGTAATATTTCGCTGCAATTTCTTCTATTTCTTTATATATTACAAATTTTTCTAAAGCTTCACGCAGCAGGTAGACAGAGATTGAATTTTGTTTGGAGGCGAAGTGCTCGAGCTTGCGCGAATGGGGAAGTTGATCGGTTCCAGTTAGGAGGAAAAGGTCACTATTAGAGGAGGTCTCAATAAAGGCGGTTCTTTTGAACCAGAGAACGTGACTTCTCTGGACATGACTTTGATTGATGAGGATCAAAGGCGGTTTTGGGAACCGCCTTCTAAAGGGTGGTTGGAACCGTCTTTGATCAATTACGAACCCGTAAAGGACTGCAAGCCGTAGGACAGTGTAGCATGTTATGAGTTAAGGCGGTTCAAAACCGCTTTCTAACGGGTGGTTGGAATCACTTTTGATCAGTTACATACTCGGAAAGGGCTGCAAGCCGTCGGACAGTGTAGCATGTTATGACCTCGTAACAAGATGCAAACCGTCGAACACTTTGATTGGTTACGAGCTTGGAACGAGCCGCAAGTCGTCTTACCCTGAGATATGTTCTGGACTCTAAACAAGATGCATACCATTTGACCCTTTGATTAGTTACAAACTTGGAACCTGTTGGAATTCCAAATTTGGAACGTGTCTCTCACTAGGGCCTGTGGTTTCTGCGTCGGATGGAATTTTTGTTCTTAATATGTGAATTATATGTCTAGGACCATTTAATGCATGATAATTTGTTCCGGATTCGGAACATGAATCAGGTATTGTCTTTCAAATTCGTAACAAGATATTTGATCTACGATAAAAATTAATGAAGTAAAATTACTTTCAATTCCATAACACCTTTCAGAAAGTATGGTCAAATTGTTGTATTCCAACAGAATTCGGCTACATGAAAGCCTCATATACTAGGACAAGATACACCCAAAAAATGCCATTTTCACATTATCTATCAAAAATCTATAGGCTATGCTAAAGAAGCAACAATCTATAGATAGGAATAGAAATATATCAAATTCTATTCCAATGACAATGTCATCATATACCAGCTACTTATGCCACCACTACGTTGGGATTTCCAATAGAAGCAGAACGGGCGTTGACAATATACCTAGCCTGTCAATTCCTTGCCATGTTGATATCAGTTTGAAAATACGGCTTCTGCTCATTTTTAAAATCTTTGAATTTGGGAATGTTAATAATATGTGTAATAAACCAATAAATGAAGCTATAGCATGGAAACAATTAAACAAGACTAAACGCAAATCTTACGTCGCCAATTTCAAGATAATCCATACTGATTTGTTGAAGACACTCTACCGCATATAGCATTACATAATACCCGCACTCGCAATTCTTCGCTTGTTTCTTGTACTAATTATTACAAAAGAATTAATTAATCATAGAAAAACTTCTAAATTTTTACTCCCTCCGTTCCAAATTAAATTGAACAAAATCAAAAATTCAGTCAAACTAAGAAAACTTTGACTACGTATTTGAATATATATATATATATATAAGAACAGTTTTGTATGTGATATTCGTCATAACAAGTAGTTTCTAAAAAGTAACTTTTTGTTTACTTATATTATACGTAGTTAAATATATTAACGGTCAAACGTGTGTATTGGAGGCCGTGGAAAAGATTCTGTGCAATTAATCTGGGACAGAGGGAGTAATTATAAGTAATTGTCAACATGGGGAAAAATTACACCTTGATCTCGACTATCTCCAAACCCTTCATACTAGATTCGGCAGGGAAAACGACAGATGCTTCCAAAATCTTAATAAATGACCCAGAAGGTTGATAATGTAGAGTATCCATCCAGTAAACGTGTTTTTCTTCGGGACAATAAATAATAATCTCCAATGGTCCCTACAACAATGTCATACATAAAAAAAATCCACAAAATATGTTGTTTTAAGTAAATTGAAATTTTACCATCACCTCTCAATTTAAGGTGAAACAAATATATTTTTATCCATTCGTCCAAGACTTTGCGGATGTAGTCCACCCTCTCTTTGACTGTGTTTCTGATTTCTTATGTCATCACCAGGAACAAATACCCTATCCAACTCTTCTCTTTTTGGTTAGAAAAATTATACATGTACCTTTCAAATAAAAAGAGAAAACGTTAATTGTAACAATAGTAGTGCAAATAAATTATTTCATCGAATGCAGAAAGAGTTTTGAATTTACAATACATATATGGACATTAGAGTTTGATTTATTCTGTCACACCTCCACAGGTTTTCGAAGTCACTCCATGTGATAATCATTTCCATGTTTGACCAAATACGCATTCATTGCCATAAAATAGGTAGGTTTAGTTGACTTGGTGTTCCTCCATGAAATCATACAAGATCCTAACAAAGTGCGGTGATTCCTTCAAAACTTGTCCCTTTGTGAGTGTGAGTTTAGCCTTCTTCGGTGTTTTATCAACTATTTTGGGTGCCATTTTTGGCTTGGCCTTCAAATGATTATCCTTTGTAGGGTCCACGTAAATTAAGCGACGAGACCACAGGAGAAAAAGTCCTTTGGCGGTTCTTACGTGCCTGTAGTGGTCATTTGGAATTGGCAATAGGGCGTTAAGGACATGTGGCTTCTCCAATGAGACTCTAGACATCTCATATCCAATTGGGATGGAGTGATGATGTTGCATTAACTCGTGCGGAATTCCATCGGCAACGTGAATTGGCCTACCTTTGTTCGCTTGATCAACGTACAGCTCACAAAAATGTGATGTCCAAAATGAAAAGAATTAATTATGGCAAACAAAGGTAGATGTAATTAATTTGGATTGAAAATTTAAAAAATAGACCTTTTTTTGGCGGACATGATGGCAAGGTCAACATTATTTACTTCATCTCTGGGCGGGAGTAGAATAGGATTGTGGTTAACCTCAACATCTCCAGTGAGTGTCGTGATCCTCTAGACAGGGGAGTCCAACCCGGTGTTAAATCAACTAATTTTTCTTGAACAAGAAGACCGATGTGTGCAATTAACTTGAGGATCAAGATTTCTTGTTGATCGATTTTTGTGTCTCGTAAGAGCGCTTCCTTTTGCAAGACATGAACCCGGGATGGTTGAGCCCTATTGTAGGATCGATAAATTCTGAACGCATCTCTTTGTGATAAGAATGATCCAACACCTTGTGCATGCCCTGGGTGATCGGGATTATCTGTCACCTCGCAGAGGATGTTGTGCTTAACCGTGGCAATGAATCGTCCTTCCAATTGTTCATACTTTAATTTAGCCTATGCAAGAGTTTTAAAAAAATCAATTGTGTTTTTAGAATACAATTTATAATCTTTAATCAAAAAATTGAAGGGGCTAACCACTCGTTCGTCAATTTCTAGCCCGGGATCCTTATCGTATCCACTCTTACTAATCTGACGGCTCCTAAGGATTAGACCGCAACGGTCGATTTCTTCCTCATCGATGGGTATTACCGATGATCTTGCCTCCTGCTCGGTCATTCCTCCGCTGACTGCGAGTTGGACATCCCGCTCAAAACATTCGTTAATTAACTCGAGAGCTGCCCATCCATATCCCTCACAACTCTTACGTTGAGGGCTTTTGTTTTCCTTTGCAATCCATATCTGTCTCTTGTCATTCCTCGTACCCTAAATTTGTAGCTAATAATGATTTTAAAATAAAACTAATATAATGTGTCCAAATAAAAATAATTTAATAGGGCTCACATTTTCCTCATTTTCCAAGGCTCGTCTCTTGTGGATCTCCAAACTCTCGGGTTGAATATGTGTATAAGTTAACCATGGATGATCTCCTTTCCTACTTGGAAATATGTAATCTCGAGATAAGGTATATTTATGTTCTCTCCAACTCTTCGACATCATGGCCATTGCCCTTTTATTTAAATCCTCCATATCCAAAGCATCAAACTCAAACGGTCTCTACATGGATTGACATCAAAGTAAATATTTAAAGCATAATTTAGGATATAATATATTTAGATTTGTGACTAAATAATTCCTATTCTCATAATTAATTGAAAGTACCTTGCACTCCGTCCTTAGGACATCTTTATATCATTTGGAACCTCGTGCCAATTATCGTACCGGATGTCTACCCTTGTTTTACCAACCTTCCCTACCCAACTAGACCATTTAGCTCCTTCGTCCAATAAACATTTTCCCGATTTGTTGAAAATCAACAAAGTTAATTCTTTTCTAGACATTCTCCTTTCTAATGTCCTACAATGTGTTCTAGCAATCCCTCCCGCCTTCGACTCCTCCTCTTCATCGTCATCAATGCCTATGGTTCGTGAATTTCCACCTATTGCACGTACATGTTCATCACGAGTCCTCTTCCGGGACATTGCACTACCTAACATAATGCATCACAATCAACCACTAATTTACAAAAACTAGTGTTTCATTTATAACAAAGGAAAATCTAACTATTATTATTAGAACATACTCCCTCCATCCCACTATAAATTGTTTAATTACTTTTTGGGAGTCAAACTTTGTAAACTTTGACAGTAAATGTAAATTAGTCTATATATAATAATAAAATATCATGTGAGATATTATTAGATTCATCTTAACATCTATTTTCTAAATATTAATTTTTTATGTTGTATTATTATAGGTAACTAGAGATATTTACGGTCAACCATGCTCATTTGAAACCGTGAAAAAGTAATTAAATAATTTATAGCGGGACAGAGGGAGTATTCATTTGTACTTAGAAAAATACACTTACACCATGGATATATGAAAATATGAAAACCCTAGGTAAAATTATAATCATAGAACAAGGGAAATGATGAAATGTTTACCTTTTCATCCAAACAATATAGATTTGGTAGATAAATTTGATCACCACCTTGTGTAGTGGAAACCCTAACCCATACATTACCTTTTATTTTGTAAAATTCTAGGTATTTGGATGTGTAGATGACAATGGGTTGATTGGGTGATGAAATTTTGATAAGAAGATTGATGGAAGAAGAGAGGAGGATTTTTTAGAAAACGGGAGGGAATTCGCGGTATGTGAAATGGGTATTAAATGCCCATTTCAAGCCTTTAATGCATTTGTTAAAGTTGTGCCCGATAAGAAGTTCCGATCTCGGAACACATGTCGGAGAGTGTTTCAAACTCGGAAAAATCTCTGGACTTATGCAAATGGCTGGGAGGTAGTTCCAGACTCAAAACTAGCTCCGAGTATAAAAAAATCCCCAACGGGAAAATCAATTTGATTTGCCCAATCCCCAAAATCCCCAATTTTGTAAACCCTCATAAACCTTACAATTTCCTACCAATTCCAAATCCAAAATCTACAATGCCAAGGCATAGAGGTCGAAGTGTCGGTGGGGGAGGGGGTTAACGCTTCAACATGGAGTCATCATCCAACTGAAGAGATCGGGAGCTCGACCTGTTGTTCAATGAATCGGCCGAACGAAGGAATGTGGATTTTCATCGTAGAAAATGCACTAATCCTAAAGTGATCCATAGTTCCGACATTGAGCCTCTATGCCTAGGTTATCTGGTTACATATTTGGAATCCTCGGGATTCGATAAATCATTGAAATTATATGAACCCGTCCATTTCGATGAGGTATTGTAATTCTACGCCAATTTAGGTTAAAGTAGAAACAACACTGACCTCACAATGGTAAATGGCGTAGCAATTCCTATTACGAAATCTACCATAAATGAAGCCCTTGGTAGCGAGTACACTGACCCTAGCAAACTTAGGCCGGTTGACAACCGAGGTCCAATTGAAATATTTCATCAGCAAAATTGGCCTGGTGTTACTAAGGTCACCCTTCTATGCCCAGTCGCTATGGCTAAAAAATATTTTGGTCGTACTAGGGAAGTGCCGGAGCAACCTGAGGAGTATGATGTTGGGGCGTTGAGTGTTGAGCACGGGTTAGTGTACGAGTGGATCTGCCAGAATATCCTCACGTCAGGTGGTCATGCGTGTGAGCCAACCATTAGGAAGTTGATGTTGTTCTACTGCATCATAGAGGGTGTTGAATTAAATCCTAGGTATACAATCTTGATGTACATGCTTAAGGTGGTTGTGAGGAAGAAGAAAGATCTCCCATGTGGCGGTTTGATAACCGCATTGATTAATAAATGAAAAGTGATCCATGTTGATAAGTCACTTTGTTTGGACTACTACGATGAGGCTTGGTTAAATCACAAGCATTTGGTGTTGGGCGATAACGGTAGGTACGAGTATCAAACAATTTCGGTGAATGCCACCAAAGCCGCTAAACGATCAAGGGAAGCTTCATTGGACATGGCTGGAGGATCTTCATCTCGTAAGGATATTAAACGCAAGACCTTTTAAACAATTTATCATACAAATTATTTTTGATTACATAATTATAACTAGATTGTTTCGGTTCTCTTAAATTTGATGTTGCATGTACCAAGAGGGGTTGGATGGCTAAGTTCAAGAAATATTTAGCGTGCATAAAAGAGGAAGTTAGTTTGGCTAATAATGAGGTGGCAGCAGCAGAGGTGAGACATTCTAAGTTTGTTGAATCCACATGCCTCCACATCAAACTCAGTGACGATGACTCCATGCCTAATTTCAAACCCAAGTACTCTAGCGATGATAGTGATGATGAGGAAGAGGATGAGGCGGAGGGGGCTGGTGGCGATGCTCCTGGGGAAACCAATTCAGAAATTGGTGTGATGGACAATAAGCAGAACGAAGAGGAAGATTAGTTATAACTAGGATAGCCATTCGTATCTTATGTTTGATTAAGACCTTTTGATATTTTTTAGACAATTCTCTGGCTTTAAGAACAAATTGATGTTTTCCAATGTTTTATGTTGGGTTTGTTGCAGATTTAAGAACATGTTGTAATTTTAATTATGGAATTTAAAGCTGGTTACCATTTTATGCTAGTAGAAATATTTTTGAGAAAAATGTTTTTATAACCCTACCTACTTGACATAAGTGTCAGTATAACCTTCCAGTGTTCGAAAGTATCAATATAACCCTAGATAATCACTATAAGTGTCAAAATTTATGTGAATGCGTTGATAAAACCCTATAAGTTTTTACGAATGTGTTGATATAACCCTATAAGTTTTAGGAATGTGCTGATATAACCCTATCAGTTTTCATAATGTGCTGATATAACCCAACTTGTTGCGGCGGTGCCGGAAATGGGGTCTAAGGGTTATATTGACACTTACACCAACTAGTTAGGGTTATTTTTGCACTAAAAATTATCTGAGGGTTATATTGGTATTTAGTCAAGTAGGCAGGGTTATATTGGTATATAGATGTTAATTTTTTATTCGGAAGGGAATTGGTAATTTTTTAATTGTCTTTATATGGAAAGGGTATATCATAGGGTAAACATACAGTATCTTTTGTTCAAGTATGTTTATAGGGCATTTTTGTAAAAATTGGGATTAGTTAATTCCCTTTTGAATGAAGTTTTTAAATTATGTTTTGTTTAAAAATCAGCAATGTAAGGAGGCAAAATAGCCAGTAGCCCAACATGTAAACAACAACGGTGGCTGGTCAAGCACACACAATGAACAAGAACAACGAAGGGACACACTGCAATGTTGTCATCCAAGGTTTTATACAAACATAGTTACTGCCTAAGTGTTTTAAAATTCTAGAAATCATCATAGGTGACAGCTACTACATAGGATCAGTTACACAAATAATTTCCAAGTTGTTTCTAATCACATAATATCCCGCCAAGTTCAAATCAGTTCATAGATTAATAGGCATGGCTGCATTTTAAATTCATGCAGCATAGCTTCATCATCAATTCAGGTCAAGACATCACATATGCAGCACATAATTAACATCACAACCATGATACTTGTTTCACAGAAAATGCCCCGCCAAGTTCAGGTAGTATACTAACTAAGTCTGCATGGCTGCATTTAATTAATCACACAGAATCACAAGTCCGTTGCTCCATTTTTTCCTATATCAGAAACATTCCACGCCAAGTATAGTGCAAATGAAACACATATAATCGTGGCTGCACATTTATATTAAAGGACAAACACAACCTGAGATCAGTAATGTGTTTTCCATGCAACTAGCAAGTCATGTTCACATTCTTCACCTTCCTGCAAAGAACAAGTGAAAGCATCACTAACTGGTTAAGCAACACTAAAAAGTTCATAACCTAAAAGGACAAGTAAAAGGTGAAACACAACCTGAGATCAGCAAAACTATTTGGGATATGATAGCTCGGGATTTGGTTCCGCAAGATTCTTTAAAGCCTTTTCATACATAGCATACATTTCACGTCGAATAGCCGACGTTCTTTCTCCCTGGTCTGGCCTCTTCCAGGGGTTCAATCTACTCGTCGAGAGGGTTCCAACGCATCCGATCTCGCCTGATTCTGACTCCGAATGCAAAAAAGTTACGTTTTAAATCGTATTGAACCTTTACGGCGATCCATCGCTTCTTCAATTTTCGTTGTCATTCGCCCTGCATCAAGATCTAACACAGAGGAAGACGAATCACGCTAGGGTTTTCAAAGATTGATCGGAGAGAAGAGAGAATTCTGGAGCGTTAGAGAGAGAGAGAAGAGAGGAAGAGGAAATGGAGCGTTAAAGATGATTTCAAAGAGGTAATTGGAGCGTTGAAGAGCAATAATGGAGCATTGGAATGGTAAAAAACAGCCCATGTGATCTGTATCAGCAACTGGGATTCTTAAATTTAATATCAGGCCTCTGAATGAAAATGCACCAAGTGTAGAGGAAAGGTTCTCATCTTAATTAATCAGCCATTAAGGTTGTAAATAGGTAAGGGTCCGTGGGTATTTTGAAATTTTCGTTTTGGATCAAATGGGCTGAATTAGGAAAGTTATGATGTTGTGCAATTTAGGGCGGGACACCCAAATATAGAAAGTTTAACCACGTAGGGAGTACTCAAATTTTGACCGATTTTGGATTTGCAGAAACACCAGCAAACCAAAGTTACAGAACAACATGAGATGCAGGCACTTGGATAACCTGTTGGACTGTCTTTTGGAGGTGGATAATGATGATATGCATACCCTTAAAGTTCACCTGAAGCTTATCAGAATGATTGTCCGATGGGCAGACCGGTGGACTAGAACTACAGTTTTCATCGATTGGGTTCAAGCCGTTGAAACACACGTAACAAACGCTCTCCTCGAATTCTCCGACCTTCTCCAACCAGAAAATCATGATACTGATAAGATGCATTCAACCCTAATTAACAATTTACTGGTGAATATCCGAATGCATAGTACAAGAATAGTGCAGCACTGTAGATACTGTATGAGAGTTCATTCAATGTCTCCCTTTTTGGGTACCGGTGGAGGGTTGGTGATTGGTGACCTTGTAAATGAACTGCTGGATCTTCTCTTAGAAAACATGAAAAGTTTGTTGCGCGGTGAATTTAAGGGAGAAGGCCTAGCTATCTATAGGAGCCTAGCGTTGTTCAGAAATGGCCTTGCGTTGTTAACAACTGATTCGGATAATCTGTTGAATTTTATCGAAATTCTGTGTGAGAATGCGCTGTTTGTTTGTTGCATTTGCTGGTTTGAAGGTGAAGGAGAGATA
>JAULKM010009765.1:0-14856 GCA_032355605.1 Rubia tinctorum
TATATTTTCATTCATCATTTTCCCCCAAAATTTTCAAATTTTTTTGGTATAGCAAAAATTGCCCCAAATTTGAGCTTCATACTACAAAAGATCATAGAAAACAAAAAAATTACACCTCTAAGGGGTTCATCCCAAATCATTCCCCAACAAAGTGATAACCATCTAAAGATCACACTACCAAAGTTTCTACCAAACTTCCCAAAATACAAAGAAAACATACCAAATAAAACAACACCAAAAACACAAAGGAATTCCAAGATGAAAACTTCTAAGTGCTCACTACTCCCCCCCACACTTAAACCAAGCATTCTCCCCAATGCGATAAATCAATATAAAATATAAGTGAGAGAAAGGGAAGTAACCCCAAAGGGTTCCTCCTCAACTGCCGAGTCTCGCTCCTCTTCCGCCTTTTTTCTTGATGCATTTTGTGCCTCTCAATAGGGATAAAATCTCAAAAGACATCGAGCTTCAAAATGTGAAGTCCCTCAAGTACGTACTCAATAGCTTCCCTGTGGAGATCCTATATCTCATCTATCTGGAAAACTCCTCTGTCATCTCCCACTCAATGGTGTCTAGTCTAGATCCCTAATCATGCATTGTACCCTCTGTAGAGCTTAGAATACATCCAAATCCCTCCAATTGAATGCTCACCCCCTACCACTTCACCAATATCCTGCACAAGTTTGGTAGAACTAGAGAGTTGTTCCCCGAGAATACGGAAGTGGTCAAGAATGTCAGTGGGTAAGTGAGTGCAGCTAGAGGGTATCCTACTCTGGTCTCATTATCATTCCCCTCGACATTTATGTCCAGGTTTGAGAGTATTTGTAGAAATCCTTCTAAAACCTCGAATATAAGGCTAAGAATAAATCATCCAACACTGTATCATGATTTATCGTCGTACGCTCCGGTTGGGGGAGAATAAAAAAGTTGCATACCGTTGAACCACCATATAGCCATACAAAGCAACCGTCTGAAGTTGTGGCGATAACTAGGGATGCCTTCAGAAGTTTTTCCATTGTATACCATGTATCTGAGCATCCCAAATTTTCCAACACGAAAGAAGAGGGGATCGGATGCTCCAAATGTTAGGCTAGAAGTCTGACCATGCAACCCATAGAGACATTTCCACCCTTCCTATATCTTATGGAAAGGCATTCATCCACAAAATATGAAACCATATTGAGGTAAAAGTTTCCCTCTGAAGTCATTGCCCAAAGGATTTGGACTTCTGACCTAGGACACCGTGAGAGCTCTCCGTGACTGAATACCCCTATGTACAATAATCTCTGCACATATGTCATCGCCCGATGGATAATCTCCATGCTCTTGCAAAGATGTTTCCTTTCGGTGCCAGAGAGAATCCTCCACAAATCACTCAAAGAAAATGGAAGACCTTTTCGGCGTGTCCTTGGATACTGTTTCCAGTACTTCCACCCGAACGCTTGAGTAATATTCCAAAGTGACATAGTGTACTCAATGTCGTTAAAGTGGAATTGAATGATTCTCCTCCCCCCGTTATCCTTCATTTGATCTAAAGTTTCCAAGATATCGAAAGTCCATCAAACATAGGTCTTCAAGTGCTTGTCCAAGAACCCCTCTAGGCCTATCCTACTAAAAAAAATATGTGAAGGGCTCGAGTAGGCCTAGAGCTTCTAACGTCTCCGTGCAATAGAACTTTGTTTCCAAGATGGTACACTTCTGACCACTTAGGTACCTCCACCTCCGGGTCACACTCCCGACAATTTTGGTTAAACCCATGAATTCATCGACCAAGCTAGCAAGGGTGGGAGGAAGGGTAGTTTCCAGCCCTCGTTTCACAATTTTGGCCTGCTTCTTCCCTTTGTCACCCCAAGAAGATGTCCCTTTCTTCGACCTAGGTCTCTTTGGAGGCATCTTATTCACATCAACAAAAAGGTGGTAATGCAAGGATAATCAATCAACCCATGAGTAATTATAACATCCCATCAAGAGTATTATGCAATCAAGAATCATCCTTCCTAAATCATCACATTCAATGAAGATCACATAATCAAAGAACAAGAACAATACACCCACCCCACACTTAGTTTAGCACAAGATTATTCAAATAACCCAAACATTTCTCCCAAGAACATCTCAATATATTTCCATGCACAAAATTCCTCATCACATCACCATCATGCTAAATAAAGAAAGTAAACATAGAGATCAAAGGATTACATGAAATTTGAAGCTAAGAGACGAAGAATCCACACAAGAAGAAGCAAAAATTGCTAATTTCTGAGAAAAATAGCTCAAACTTTTAGAGATATCCCAAGGAGAGTGAGAGTGAGTGTTCTTGAGAAATGTTAATGAGTTAAATGAATCCTATGGTGAGGTAATGTACTATGGATCACTATTTTAAGAAAATAATGTAAATAAAAAAGAGGTACACATGAGATAAGGATGGCATTTTTGAAAATTAGATAGGGAGAGGGACAAAAACTACCAATCAATTTATGCGCAAAAGAGGGGTTGATTTACTATTACATCAACACTTGAGGGAAAACAAAGATTTTGCTAGATTAATGAGACAAGAATTCCATATTTTAGCTCAAAATTGGGATTTCAAAAATCATAATTTTTGGTTGTGCAACATATTAAGTCTGGCACTAGGCACCCCTCGTGCCAAACATTTGGCATGGGCTGTTCCAAGCGGAATGATCCGTGCCAGAATTTAGCACGAGGCCCCCCTCATTCCAATGATTTTGACACAAGGTCATTGTCTTTTCCCCCCTTTTTCTTCCTTTTTTCGAAAATACTTTGTCACCGAAAAATCCCTATATCCTTTCACTCAAAAAGAACTAGACTCGAACTCAAATTCATCAATCAACAAGAGTTTCATCTCAAAATTTTTTGTGACATACCAATAACATGCAAAATCTACCAAAATATATCAAAACAAAGCAAGAATGAGCACCGTATATTTATTATCATCCTCACGACTTATTCCTTTTTCATGGATTTAATTGAAAGCACCTACCGTTCGGTCTTCGAAGTTTCCATCGGCAACTCAACCCATGATGACATCCTTGTGAAGATGTCTCCACAAGGTGTCATCCTTACCTTTGAGCACTTTGTTCGCCAAGAAAAGTGAGTATCCCTTCATAGCCAATGTCGAGTACTTGCCATTTCCTTGGGTTTAGGAGTTGGTTGAGGGTGTTTACGACCTCTCCAATCCCTACTAACCGCTGCATGTTAGTAAGCATAAAATAGCAATTCAAGATAGATAATTCATCACTAACATCACGCAAGGTAATAGTCTCATTGACATCATCATCACAATTAAAGTGTAAGGTAGGAATTATATCATCACTTTCAAAGTCATAAAAATCTCATCACTTAAGCTATCTTCATCACTATCATCAAGAGTCACATCAAGGCAATGATCATTATCTAACATGCAAGAGTCATCATTTTGAACATCTTCCTCACATAAGGTTATACCTTTACACACAAGAGAGGGGATAGGTGAATCATGCTTAAAATTGTAAATATTAAAACCAACTCTATCCATGTCCTCCTCTAAGGATAGTGTTCCCAAATGAACATCAATCTTAGTCTTTGATGTTTTAAGAAAATGTCTCCCCAATAAAATTGAGGGTACGCAACATCAAGGACATAGAAGTCCATCAAAAACACCAATTTATCAACTCAGACCATCACATCCTTCACTAGTCTCCGAGGACTAGCTTGAGAATCACCCTAGTCTCCTTTAGTTCACCAATTTCTGGGTTCACATATATGCAAGAAGAAATGAAATTAATAGAAGCTCCAAGATCGATCATAGGATTTTTCACCATTTTACCACCTAAAGAAATAGGAATTGAAAACATGCTGGGGTCATCAAATTTTGTAGGCAATTTTCTATGATTAAGTGTGGCAACTCCCCCTACTTTCAATTTCCTAATCTTTCTAAGTGGCTTGTTTATCTTTTTCATGCATAAAACTTTCAAGAATTTAGCATACGAAGGAATATGTTAATTTAAATCCAAGATAGGAATCCTAACCTCCACCTTCTCAAAATTTTTTTTGGATATGCTCGTCATTGGTTGTCACCTTTGGCCTTATCTAACGGCATTAGGGAAAGGTGGCAGAAGGTTCACCCTCACCTTAGGTGTTGGTATCTACTTGATAGGCTCCTCCACAAACAATTATCGCTACTCCGAGTTGGTTTAGTTGTGTTCTTAAATAAAATCATCTTCTTGTAGGATCTCCTTCTCGGGCTTGCACACTTCCTTCCCGCTTCTAAGTTTCAAGGCACTCAAATTACTCGGATTAATCTCTAGTTGGGAGGGAAGCTTGTCAGACTCCTTGGATTCAAGTCGGCTTATCGATGTGGAAAGTTTTTTGACTTGAACCTCAAGATTTTTAATGATTGAGAATTTCCTTGTCAGGAGATCTTCAATCTCCCGCCTTGTGCGCTCCGAAAAGATGTCTTGATTCTTGTCTAATTGGGAGATAGAATGAAGGATTTCCTCTCAGTCTGACTTGTAAAGTGAGGCATTGTTATTGGAAGCCACTTTTCCCCTTGGATAAGGATGAGGTGAATCTTGTCCTCTTTGATTGTACCCTTGCGGTTGATTGTCCTATCGCTAACGAAAATTAGGATGATCTCGGTACCTCGGGTTGAAGCTGTTTGCGTAGGGATATTTTCTTTCTCCTCATTGGTTCCCATGAACCCTTGTTCTTCCCCCTATCAAACTGTAGCCTATTTACTCCTTTGTCAAACTCTAATACCTTAACTTCTAACAAATCTTCTGCCACTTGTGTACATGAATCCATGTGATGATCAAGATTGCAAACTCCGCATACTTTCACTTGATGAACTCCTCTTTTTATGAACTCTTTCATCATAGAATCAACATCTTGAACTTCCTTCTCTAACTTAAGGGTTTGATGCGGTTCCTCCACGGGCTTCACCCTAGATCGTGTACCAAATTTCCTTGTTCCATTTGTCATCTCTTCGAAGAGTGCCATTGCATCTCTTGGGCTCTTGTTTGTGATCGAGCCATTACAAGAGGTGTTCACCATATACATATCATCATCATACAAACCTTCGAAGAAATAGTAAACCAAGTCTCCTTCCTTGAATGGATGATACAGTCAGCTTGCCAACAGTCTCTTGAACCGCTCCCAATACTCATAGAGTGATTCATTGACGAATTGAGAGATGTTGGACAACTGTTTCTTTAATCCCTCCAACTTCAAAGTTGGGAAGTACTTTTGTAGGAAGTAGAGCTTCATATCCATCCATGATGTTCTACAACCGGGAGGAAGATAATACAACCAATATAAGGGCGAATCCCGAAGTGAAATGGAAAACAACAATAGATTGTAATCTTTCTCTGAGACTGCTGCATGCTTCATATTTGTACACACCAAATGAAATTACAAAAGATGCTTGTTTGGATCCTCTCCGGTCATCCCTTTGAAGGTCAGCAAGTAATGGATCATCCCACTCTTCAGTTCACATGTAACATTAGGCGGTAAAGGCTGGAAGATGATGAAGAGGGGTTGATTCTTCAAGTTTGGAGCCATTAACTCCCACAAAGTGCGGGTTTCCTCCACAATATCTCTTCTTTCTTCAATCACAATAACCGGCTCCCATGGAACCTCCTATCTATTCCTCATTTTCCTTCTTTGCTTTGCACCCGTGTAGTCCGTTAGACAATTCAAGACTCCCAATTATTGGTACTAGTATGTACCATAAACTGGGAGCTAGCAATACCCAACTAAGAACAAGACTACTAGAAAAGTCAGAAGCAACATGGAACCAATCTAGAAAGCTCAAAACGGAAAACCAAATAAACAAAATAAATACAAAATAAAACACTAATTACTCTACTAACATGCCATGCAAGCTAATCACTAGACCGTTAAACTAACATTCCCAAAAATATTGCCAAAATTTGACTCGCGTTTTCCCGGTGCGTCGTTAAACACACGAGAGGAGGTTGTCTATGTTTTAAGGTTTAAAGATAAAATTTATAAGTTTCTCATGTTCCTAATACTATGCTATCAATAATGGTATATAGTGGAAAGTACCGGGGTCATCCACAGAGATGTTATGATTTCGGTAACTAGCTACGCACAACCGTGATTTGATCAGCAATCAAATCACGTGTTAGGAATAAAAAGTGTTGGTAAAATAACCATTGAGGGGGATTTTCAACTATCAACTACTAACATGAAAATACGATAATAAACTATATAACTAGCACTTGGGGGTATTTGCATAAAATGATTGATAAATAGCTCTTATCCCCGATTCATTCACATATAACAATATAAACCTCTCTTATGCTATGTCACATAGTGTGGAGATAACCAGATATTTCTCTAATCTGTCACACAAGGTACTACCACCAATACATGCTTATCTCAATATCATCGTAATTAGGGATACGCTATAATCCAGTGACTCCGAAGACCATCCCTGTTATCTTACTCTCAATGCTAGAGTGCCCCTTCTTAGAGGATCAAATCCCGCCAAAAAGGGCAATGACTCGAGTTGGTCACTGCCGTTAGATATGAAAGTAAAAGCATTACATCCTGGATACTTCACAATGGATCTCAATCTCCAGGCCTAGAGAGGCAAAGAGAATTGATATCTTGTGATGACTCTAAAGTTAGTACGAATGTGTGATTTCTTCAAGCCAGCACAACCCTAGTTTCTACAAACAATTATACTTAATCTATCCGGGCAAGCCATGGGTTTCCTCTCGTTGGGATTTTCCAAATTGACCGCCACACATGCGATTTTTCTGCTACAACTATCCAATTAGAATTATGGTTTAACACATGCACAAATATTTCATCGAGGTAACATAAATGCACTAATCTCACTGGTGTTCTTGAATCTACCCCATAATTCTAACGCTCCCAAGATAGAAATGATATCTAACATGATATTATACTACCATAGATGTATGGATGCATCATAATAATGGCATAGAATAAATCTCCAAATAAGGTAAAGAAAAAATCAAGCACAAATATTCATAGGAATTAAGATAGGAGAATCTAAACCTCAAAAGGCCATATATCAAATCATGAATACAAATACAATCCCAAGTTTAATAAACTACTACCTGGATATTGAATCCAAATATTTCATTGGATTCATTTCCATTTGGGCAAAAAGGAAATAAAAGATGAAAAGAAAGAAATCTAGAGAGAAGGGAGAGTGTTTTCTCTCTCTAGGCTACTCTTGAAATGAAAATATGAACATAAGTATAAATCCTAGTAGACAAAGGTCCATATATATAGCAGTAGTGAATTGGGCCTAAAAAGGTCCAAAAATGGCTTAAAACCCTAGCATCCGCATTTGGCACGGGGTGCCTCGTGACACGGCTCGTGCTGGCGCGACACGCTGGTCGTGGCATGGGCTGTTCCAGTCATGCTGCTGGTATGGTCTGCTTGCTTTGGTATGGGCCATGCCCCTCGTGCCGGTGCACCCCGTGACAATTGTGCGGGCCGTCGGTTGGCTTTCAATTTTGCTCCTTTTGATCTGCGTCCCACGTCGTTTGGCATGCCCCGTTGGCTGAATCATCATTTTGCTCAGTATCTTGGTTCACCCCGAGTCATTCTTCAAACCCCGTGTTCTGGTCTTGGAATTTGTGACTTGAAACGATACGGGCCTTGTAAAACGGAACATCAGGCTTCAAATTTTTGAGTGAAAATGTGACTTGAAGTTCAGATCCCTCATGCTAGAAATTGACACGGCCCATTTTGGGTGGTACAAGCCGTACCAAGGCTTCCTGACATGGGCCGTACCAGGTGGTACAAGCCTTGCTAGCTTTGGCCTTATTTCTAGCTTGTGCGGTTCATGCCGGCCGCTGCTGGTTCGGTTGTTAAACGTTCTTGCTTCGTTACGGGTGAACCGTTGGTCCGATTTTAGAGTTCTTGTAGTAAATTTTATAGCGGCCGAGAAGACAAATCCAATAGTGTTATCCTTAAGTGATAGTTCTTCTCGGATATTTCCTTGAACATATTGCAACTCCCGAACAATAATTTCCCCACTTGGCCTTTGTGAATTCTGAATCCGCCTCTCTTGGTCCCAATTCCATCTACTACCACGAATTAATGTTTGTGGCCTTCTACAAATGATAATAATAAAAAAAAAGTACTCACAAGCCACCTAATGATGAGTTCAAAAAGGAAGATTTAGGCGGCCATGAATAAAAAGTATCCACTAGTTCTAATTAAGTCTACAAAACTTGGGATTTAGACAAGAAAATCAATAATGACCGTCTAAACCCTTTGTCTATAAACCTAACTAAAAAAATCAATCAACCAAATTAAATATGATAATAAATGTGTGAAATGCATCGACTAACGTATGCTATATGGTGAACATCAGACACCATGCGAGTTTCAAGATATAGGTTGGACTCCATCGAGTGGGAAGAGAAGGAGGAGTTTTCTATTGTGGATGAGTGGGCGGGTGTCCAAGAGGAGGCTATCGAGCAATTGATTGAGAGATTCCACATCTCAAGGATTGAAGGTTTTCAGGATGTTATTCCAATCGAGAGGCAATAAATGCAACATGAAGAAATGAGGAGGAGAGGCAGGACAAGGCGCTTGAGAAAGGACCCTTCAGGGTCACATGATCTATATTGTTTCATTGCATTAGGGACAATGAAAAGTTCAAGGGTGAGGGAGGGAGTAGTGAAACACTTAGGATTTTTTCATCTTGAAGATTCCTTTGTGTTGGTGTTATCTTTGGTTTTAGGGAAGTTTTGGTAGAATTTTGGTTATGTAATCTTTAGGGTGTTATCTCTTTTTTTCATGGATGTTTTTGGGAAAAATATTTAGTGGTGTAATTTTTTGTTTTCATCATATTCATGTAGTATGAATCCTACCTTTGGGGCATTTTTGCTACACAAAGAAAATTGGAAAATTTTGAAAAATATAAAAAAGATATATACCTGGCAAAGTCGGAAAACCGAAAGGGCGACTTAGGCAAAATGGGAGAAACACCGGATAGGTTGTAAGACCTAGGTAGAAATGAGAGGCAAGGTCCGGCTAGGTTGGAAAATCTAGGCAAAAATGAGAGGCCATGTAGAAAAACATGAGAGATGAGCTCAACATGTGTGAATGCTAGAATGAAAACCTAAAAGGGCTCCTAGGCAAAATGAGAGAAATTGAGAGAAATAAGAAACTAATTGGAACATCTCTTGGAATATCCTTGGCGGTTTCTTTAGCAACATCTTTGGCGTCTTCTTTGGCCGAGTAAGCTAGTTTAGAACTTATCATTTTACTTTGCCTTTTTCTTCTTGGATGGATTTTGGGTGGATAGGTTACTTTAGTATCTTCGGGGGTAGTGAGAGTTATGAGATTCTTACAATCTTTGGAGAACTAGGGTAGTTTGGGAGTAAGTTGAATGTATTAGTTAACTTATCTTTGGATGCTACATTCCTCTTGGAAATTTTCTCGTTTTTGTTTACTCAAAGATGTGTAATGGTTTAAGTGTGGGGAATGATGTGCACCTTATTGCATGCGTTAACCAATGCATTTGACACATTTGTTATCATGTTTTGTCTGGTTGTTTCTAGTTTTAGTTAGTTTTACATTAGAAAGGGTTTATATAACCGATTTTGGTTTTCTTATCTAAATCTCGAGTTTTGTAGACTTAATTGGATCTAATGGACACTTTGTCCTCATGAGCACCTATATCTTCTTTTTGTGAGCTTATAAGTAGGTGTTCGTGAGGATTTCAACATCATTTTGTAGAAGTTCATCCGCGAGGGTGTTAGAAGATATTTGAAGGCTATTCGCAAGAATAGTAGAATATATTTAAAGGTCATTCGCAAGGATAGTTGTAGACAAGAAGGCCACGGACTTAAAGCATGGTAGTAGATGCAATGTAGCCAGGAAAGGTGAATTTGGAGTTTTATAAGATTAAAACGGAAGGCGTCGTCAACTGACATGAATCGGTTGAACTAGCCAACCGGTCGATCGGCTAGCATGAACCAACCAACGGGCATGAGGCAAGTAATCAGGCATGAGGGTCTCTTTCAACACGGCCCATGTTAGGGGTGGCTAGCACGGGCCGTTCCAACTAGCACGGGTTGTGCCACGCCTCTTTGGCATAAACCGTTTGGCACCAACCGACCCTTGCCATCTAAATAGCTCCAGTGGCTAAGCATGGACACGGACCACGGCGTTTCACACGATCCGTATTGTTTCAACTCCAAACTGCAAAGACCAGCCAACAGTGTTCAGAGAATGACATAGCCTGCGCCATTAAACTAAGTAAAAAGTGCTTCCAGCAAACGTTCTGCACCAAACAACACGGGGCGCATAATCAAAATTTCAAAACGAGGCTCCAGCCGATGGCCCGCGTTGGCGAACATTTCTTGTGCCAGCACGAGGCAACACAGCCCGTACCAGCACGAGGCTACACGGGTCGTGCCATAGCATGCGACCTGTGTCAGTAGGAAGCTAACTAGCTGGCACAGACCGTTCCATTTTCCACCGGCCCTGTCAATTCTGGCTGCTAGGATGTATTGGCCTATTTTGGGCCTTTTCAAGGCCCAATTGCCTACTAATATATATATGAACCTATTTCTACTATGGTTGAAGTTAATGCTCATTTTATACTCTTAAGAGTAGGGTAGAGAGAGAAAAGAGCTCTTCCTTTTCTCTACAATATTTTCTTTTCTTCTTTTTATTTTTTCTTTCGTCCAAAGAAATTGTATTTAATTAAATATTCGGGTCCAATGCTTAGGGAGTAGTTAATAAACTTAGGATTTGTATTGGTATACATGAATTGATTTTTTTGTGAGATTCCTTAGATCTACCTATTTCTATATGTTTATGATTATTATGTTGGTTTTTTCTTCATGTTCATATTAATTGCATGATTAGCACACTATATCCTCTGGGGAAGGAAACCTAGATGTGTTTGGGGTAATGATAGTTCGGAACTGTATGTGTGTGTGCATGTGGGTTGCCGAGTCAACATTACGATTGGCCATACACTAGTCTTAGTAAAAAAATGGCCCGAAGGGTTATGGATAGATATCGTTAGTAGAAAACTAGGGTTAGCGTTAGAGCCATCGATAAAGTGCTTCACCACATTTTCCGTTGTAGAGCTAGTATTAACAATTAGTGATGAAGTGCCTGTGACGTAATCGTAGGGGGGGGGGGGGGGGTTAGATCTGCGCAGCAGGCAGGGTCATTATTGCATTTCCCCAATTACAGAGGCAGTGTTGATGGAAGGTTACATGCGAACCCTGCGTGAAAGGTATGGGGATGTGTTGATCATCGACCACACCACATGTCGTAAACACTAGAATAGGCTTGTATATCTTGTATATGATGGAATTGAGGATCAAAACAACATTGATCATGTTACGCAAATACTCCCCAAGTGCTAGTTTATTCTCATGTGATTTGCATGCTAGAATATGTTACATAAAACTCCCCCCAAAAGCCTGTTTTTGCAATACTAGCTATACCTAACACGTGATTAGATTGACGACCCAATTGCGGCTGCGTGTTGTTAACTTTTATTTTCCTACCATCTCTGTGGATGACCCCGGACTTGCCGCTATCTTCTCCATAGGTAGCATAGTAGTAGGGAGGGGAGAAACAATATAGATTTCTTATCTTTGATCCAACGCTCCCATCTCGGTTTAGTAGATCTCCCGTGAAAAAGGTGTATTTATTAGCGACGCCAGGAGAGGGCGAGTCACCAGGTAGGGATTGGGGCAATGCGACGGCTGAGGGTTGTTCACTTTAGGGCCAAGGAAGGAGAAGCAGCGACGGAAGGGGTAAAATTAGTTTTCTTTTTAAATCAATTTAATCTTTTTCAATCTTTCTTCTTTTTTTAGCTGGGGTAAAATTGTCATTTCATTAAATCCGGCCAATTTCCGCGTTTACAATCAGAGTCAACGGATCTGAGGGTTATATTGGCACATACATCATAAAGTTAGGATTATTTTTACACTTTCTCATTTTACATTGTTATATTGGCACTTTCAGCCTAAAGTAAGGGTAATTTTGGCACTTTACTCTAAGAATTATGAAGTAAAAGTTAAAATTTAGGTAGAATTTATTTTAAAAAAATTAATGAAATTAAAATAATATTTATTATAACATTTTTAGAATTAACATATAGTAAGAATATGAAGTAAAATATAGAACATACATTCAAGTTGTGGAGAAATAAAACCCGTCCTAGATAATACAATTAAATAATGTAAAATAATGAAATAATAGGTTCACTATTATGGAAAGTGTAAACCCACAATTACCTTACAAATTAGTAAATATGAAAATAAATAACTGAATTATAAGTTTTCTCCCCAAAATTATTTAAGATAATAAATAGAGAAATATAGCGGAAACAACATGAAGACTCACTCAAAAAGTTCCAAAGTTTCATTGAATTCCTACTCTCTCCCTCTCCCTCTCCCTCTCCCTCTCTCTTAAAATATATCAATATTCACCCAAAACATGGGATGCTAAAACCAGTATTAGAATTTGACCAAAGTTCTGGTGCTTCAAGGTACAACTTGAATGAGGATTAGTATCGTGAAAGTAATACTATGAGTAATCCTCCTCCGAATCGCTAGCGATCTACAATGGTCAATGAAATTATTAATAACTAAATAAAAATATAGGAAACCTAATAAAATAAATGTAGCAAACTGAACAAAATAACTTACCTCAATCGGGGAATGACTCACTGAACCGTCATTTTTAGCCATGATTCCTGAATTTATAGCACACAAATGAAATATCGGTAGTAATTGGAATCTTTATAATACAACGAGTCATTCATATTTGCAAGGAAATTGATTGCGTGTGACCTCGACTGTGGTTTGCTAACACCGTCAGTTAGGACGACAACACATGACCGAAGTCACATCCAACGTCGATCGTAAACAAATTCGTGAATGACGCAGACGTACAATGTCGGACAAAAATTGGTTATGTCGACACCAGATCGACTTGTAACCTACACCGCACTAAAAATAAAATCCTAAATCACTATGAGGGCGACAAGAAAGGCCGACTTAGATTACAAAGTCGGTAAGACCGAATGGTAACCGAAAAGTGACCGACGCCGCATTCAAAATAAAATTCTAACCCACTATGAATGACCGACTGGAAAGGCCGGCTTCGATTAAATATAGGTAAGACCGACTGGTAACCGACAATCGACCGACACCGCATGTATCTATAAATCCTTAAACCAGAATGATATATACAATGACTATAACACACATAACAACTCAACCCGATGGATATTATCATTCAAGAAGAATCATAATAATAAGTTGACATAAACAACATAGTTCACAAACCTCGATTCCACACAAATTACGAATACAATTTAACAAAAAAACATAGAAGATTGATTTAATTCAAGTTTGAATTTAGATCCTAAATGATGAAAAACATACCTTTTGGATGAGTGAAGGTTGGGAACCCTTTAGAATTCCAGGGAAATGGAAGAGTTTGAACTAATTATGAGGTTGGCTTATATATATATATATATATATAATTGAGATCATGTAAGAACACATATCTTAGGTGAGAACACCCACTCATGTGAGAAAATATCTTACCTTTAATATAGCTATATCAATAATTCAAATTTAACAAAAAAAAAAATCAAACACAAAAGCTACTTAATTTGCCAAGTCTCGGTCAACCTATCCAGGCAGAGTTCCTAATATCTCCAATCGTTGTGACGCTGCAAACGAAGATATGAAACAAAGAGACTAGAAAGACACGAAGATTTGTATTAATAATCCAAGCCATGTATACAGATAAGAATGACGCCACATACTTCACTTCTTTAAAAAGTGTGGCCTTGTATATAAATAAATGAAACTTTCTAACATGGGAGTGGTTGATCCCATGCAACGCAACATTACAGAGCTATTAGACTAATCATTTTGCTCATTATCTAGTTATTAACATAGGGATGGTGAGCTATTAGACTAATTAATCATTTTATAACTTAGTTTTTCTACGAAAAAAAACCCGATGTTTATAGTAAAACTCCATGGAGCTTTAACCACCATTTATAAGTACTTTAAATGTAATCTGTAGGTGCTTCCAATTACCGCTTGTAAGAATTTTGAATGTAGCATATAGATGCTTCTTTTATGATTTGCATGTGTTATGAAGATAATTTGGTGCTTGAAATACAACTCATAGGTGCTTTAACTACCTCTTGTAAGTGTTTTAATTGTAATCTGTAGGTGCTTCTTTTATAGATTGTATGTGCTACGAAAATAACTTGGTGTGTAGAGTACAACTCGTAGGTGCTTTAATTATTGCTTATAAGTGCTTCAAATAGACCTACAGGTGCTTCTTTTTATAACTTATGTGTTTTTCAAATAGATCTATAGGTGTTTAAAGTAAAACTCATAGGTGTTTCAACTACAAATTATGAATGTTTTAAATGTAACCAGTATGTGTTTCTTTATAAGTTACGAAAATAATTTGGTGCTTAGAGTATACCTCGTAGGTGTTTCAATTGTTTCTTGTAAGTGTTTTAGATGTAACTAGTAAGTGTTTCTTTTATAACTTATGTGTGCTACAAAAAGTCAAGAAAAAAGTTGGTGTTTAAAATATAGCTCGTAGGTAATTCTACCATCGCTTGTAAGTGTTTTAAATGTAATACGTAGGTGATTCTTTTATAATTCAAAAAGCATCAGGACATAACCTTGGGGGCAATTGACTTATTCTTCCAAACCTTCTATCTATCATTGACATATAACTTATTTAACAACTTTACTACTTGTTGTGAAGATAAATCTTCTATTCTTCTTTGATAGTAGTTTACTAGAGTGAATTCGACATCTCTAG
>JAULKM010009776.1:0-14856 GCA_032355605.1 Rubia tinctorum
AGCTAGTATAGTACTTATTATTCTATATTGCGTTTTTACCATTTTCTTTTATGCATTTTTGGTAGATAGATTACTTTAGCACCTTTGGGGAGAGTGAGAGTTGTGAGATTCTTACAATATTTGGGGGAACTAGGATAGCTTAGGAATAAATTGAATGTATTGGTTAACTTATATCTGCATGCTACATTCCTCTTGGATCTTTTCTCCTTTTTGTTTACTTGAGGATGAGTAAAGGTTTTAGTGTGGGGGGATTGATGTGCACCTTTATGCATGTGTTAACCAATGAATTCAACACATTTATTACCATGTGTTTGTTTGGTTGATTACTAGTTTTAGTTAGGTTTACACGAAACAGGGTTTAGATGACCATTAGTGGTTTTCTTGTCTAAATCCCTAGTTTTTTGGACTTAATTGAAGCTAATGGACACTTTGTCTTCCAAGCACCTAGATTTTCCTTTGTGATCTTACAAGTAGGTTTCTTATGATTATTTTTACATAATTTTGTAGAAGGTCATCCGCAAGGGTGGTAGAAGATATTTGAAGACGATTCACAAGAATGGTAGAAAGTATTGAAGGCCATTAGCGAGGATGGTAGTAGATTCAAGGCCACGGACTCCAAAGTATGGTTGTATATGGAATTGAACCCCAAAAGGCGGAATTGATGTTCAAGAAAGCAAACAACGGAAGACGGAACCAACCGGCCAACACGAGGATTTTGCACAAGCCTACTCAAGCAAGCACAACCCACGCCAAGGGTGGCTAGCACGACCCTGCAAGCCAACACGAGCTGTGCAATAATCCCTCAACATGGGTCGTGCAAGTCTGTGCAGGTCCGTGCAGGCTTCACTCGTGCCCCAAACTCGCTCCAAATGGCTAAGTATGGGTGCAGATTGTGCCGTTTAATACAGACTGCGCCGTTTAAAATAGACCGCACCATTTCAAGTTCCAAAAGTGAAAACCAGCCCATGGGGTATGAAAAATAACACAGACCATGCTGTTCAACTGAGCAAAAAGTCCTTCCAGTCGACGGGCCGCGCCTAACGGCACGGGGTACGAAAAATAGAAGTTCAAAATGCGACACCAGCCGATAGCCCGTGCCGGTCTGTGTGGCCTGCATCGGCATGACCCTGTACGGACCATGCCATATCGCGAGCCCCATGCCAGCACGAGGCTGCACGGGTTATTGCCGTGATGCTCGCACTGTGCCGGCATAATCCTGCACGTCCCGTGCCATTTTCTATAGGTCGTGCGAATTGCGGCTGCTGGGGTTTTTAGGCTTACTATATATGTGGACCTATGTCTACTAGGGTTTAAGTTTATGTTCATTTTTAGACTTCAAGAGTAGGCTAGAGAGAGAAAGTTCTCTTCTTTCTCTCTAGGATAATTTCTCTTCTTCTCTTTATTTTTCTTTTGCCCAAAAGTGTTGAATCCAATGAAATATTTGGGTTCAATGCTTAGGGAGTAGGTTATTTAATTGGAATTTGTGTTTGTATTCATGAATTAATGTTTGATTTGTTATATTTCTTAGATCTATCTATTTTTATGTGTTTGTGATTATTATGTTGGTTTGTTCTTCGTATTATTATTAATTGCATGATTCACACATCGTAGTCTACATTCATTTTGGTTTAATTATTGGTATCCCTTGGGGAAGGAAACCAAGATATGTTTGGGGTAACGATAGTCAGGAACCGTGTGGGTGTTTGCGCTTGGGTTGCTGAATCATCGTTAAGATCGACCGTACTTAAGTTGGTCCAAAGGGTTACAAATAGTGATAGCTATAGTAGAAAACTAGGGTTAGCGTTGCAACAATATAGCCAACGATAAGGTGTTTCACCCCCTTTGCCTATTTTGCCCTAGGGAGAAGCATTCGTGGTGTAGTGCCCGGGATGTAATAGCACGAAGGAGATTCAGATATGCACAACATGCAGGGTTGTTGTTGCACTCCCCTAAATACGGAGGCTGTGCCGATAGAAGATTACATGTGCACCCTACTTGAAAGGTATGGGGAAGTGTTGACCATCGACTACACCACGTGTCACAAACACTAGAATAAGTTTATAGTTCTTGTACATGATGTAATCGGGGATATAAACAACATTGATAATGTTACGCAAAAACTCCCCAAGGGCTTTGCATAGTCTATTCTCGTGTTAATTGCATGTTAGTAGTTTTTAGCAACCATCCCCCAAAGCCTGTTTTTACCAACACTGATTATTCCTAATGCGTGATCGGATTGACGACCCGATCGCGACTGTGTTTAGTTGACTTTTAGATATCTAACATCTGTGTGGAAAATCCCAAACTTGCTACTCTCTACTCTTTTGGTAACATAGCAGCTGGAACTCGAGAAACAATACAAATTCGTACCTTTGATCACAGCTCTCTCTCGATTTAGTAGATCTCCCGTGATTTGTTCAGAGGAAGGATTATTTTCTAGGCTGGCTCTCAATTTCTTCAATTCTTAGTTATGACTCTGTTTGACAGATCTTCTTTAAGCTGTTGTGCTTATAAGAAAAACGCTTTTTATTGTTTGGTAAATTGCTAAAAATACAGATTATTTTGAAAGCAAAATATATTTTTGGAGAAAAAATAGAAGCCGGTCTCCCCCTACTTTCAAAATAAGTCAGTTTTGCTAGCAAAATGGAATCAAATCCATTCTTTGTGCTAATCACGTGCCAGCATTGCCCATATCCTTAATAAATCCCTCACTTATTCAATCACGCCTAATTGATAGTATCACTGTATTTCAACGTGTTCAGTTAGAGTAAATAAACCTTATAACTTATAAAAAAAAATATTTGTATTATATGGACATATTTTAGTCTATGGACATAATTATTTAAAATAAAAAAGGAAGATTCTTTAAATTTTATTGTGCCAATGATGTTGATGCAGGCAACACCCGTGGACAATTTTCATTTATGGTTGACGAAATGTAATAACAAATAGAGAATAATGTTACTTTCTTTGTTAACGAGGGGAAGCAAAGACAAAATCGATTAAAAAAAGTTATTTATATTCTATGGACTAATTTCGATATATTGATTCTTTTCACCAGTTTATTTTCTTTCCATTGGGTAAAAGAATCATTTTGAAACAAAAGAATTATCGACCCAAAAAAATTAGTCCTCTTATTTTCCCCCATTCCAAAATATTTACCCAGATTCATATCCAACTAACACAACAAATCAAAGGTTTATTCAAAGGTAAAAATTTGGATGTTTAATCAATTTGCATCATAACTGTTATTATTTGAATTCATTTATGTCAACTCGAATATTTACATTCTTTTTTTAAAATTATTTGTCATCCCATTTACATTATAATTTTGTGCATGCACGGTTATGAACTTATACGATTGATACAAACCTATAAAAATCACAACCTTTTATTTTTCATTTGTGCGCAATTATTTTCTAACAAGATCGAGCACTGTGTGTTTTCTTTTTACTGATCTTTTTCTACATTTCTTCTTTTCTTTAATCTAGAAGTACTCTATAACTTCAACCCTTGTCTTCTTTTCTTCACACTACAAGATTTGAGGTGAAGTTGCATCGGTGTAAAAATCGATCGGAGCCAAACTTGTTGTCCCGCCGGTAAGAATTCTTTCTATTTTAAATGTAAGGGAGAAAACATAAATAATTATGTTTATATATTTTACTAATTTTGAATATAGTATAAACCTATTAATTATTTAAATAAAATTGGGCATTGGATAAATGTTATCTAGATTTATTATTGGGCATCGGATGCATGTTCTCCACCAAGTACTCTTCACAAATTACATCCCACTGAAAGTACTTTACCTTAATGTTTGCAGACTTGCCCTCAATCAAATTTTACATACTCCCTCCTTTTATTGGATGTGACACACTTTCTTTTTTTTAGTTGTTTTTGTGAATTTGACACACTTTCCTTTTATGACATGATTCCTTTAATTTCATCCACTCATTCTACTTTTTATTTTCTAAATTCAATTTCATCCACTTATTTTATTCACCTAAATTCAAACACCTAGAGTTATAGTGCTACATCCAACGAAACAGAGGTAGTATAATCATGAAATTTTACATACAGTATCAAAATGCAGGAAGTCTAATTTTTTTACATATAAGCATGATATTTTTACAACAAAACATAAAATTTAAACATTAAAATACATAATTTTAGTGAAATACTTGTTAAAAAAACATCACAAGAGTTTGTCAAAATATCAAGAAATTAAAATAAAACACCACATTTTGGGATAAACGCACATTGCAGAGAAATACGGGGAAAAATTTGACCAACGAGTTTTTAGACCCGTACTCTTCCATGGGATTCATACATGAAACTATTAATTCCACAATTATTTACGTAAAGTACCCAAAAAAATATATGCGCCAAAATCTTTCCTCATTTCCCAAATTTAATGATAACTTATATTTGAAAGTCATCATTATAACACTTGTACCGTTTGCGTTATACTCATTGCTTGCATGACGTTTGGACGGATATGCAGTGATCCACTTAACTCCATAAATTCAACCCTTATCTTCTCTTTTCTTCAATCTATAAATTCAACCCTTCTGTTCGGTGAGCTTTTTTTTGGTGCATTGGCTCGTGGAGTTTTCGTTATTTCCTGTGATGTCTGTGTGCAAGTAGGAGTTGAACACACAGACACAGAACACACAGAAAAAATATTCATTTATTTATTTTATGCTGAGAAAATATTTTTTAATAAACAGATGGTGATTATTTAAGAAAAGTTTAGCATCCTCTAAATCAAAGGTTTATTCCAAGGTAAAAACATGGAGGTTAATCCATTTACATCATATATAACCTTCACTATTATTTTAAAAAAATATATTATTGACTACAGACGCAACAAATTAACCTCCAATTCAATGCTCCAATTCTACTCGTAAGGTCTGTTAAAGCTTTGCATGGTCAGTCGAGTAATCTTCGAATCCTGTCCCCAATTTTCCATTAAAAAAATAAATTTCATTTCATTTCAGCTCAAGCAGATTCGCATGGCTCGTGGAATTGAAGACCATTTAATTTCAGCTTAAAAATAACAAACAAATATGACAAACAACTGTGTGCACGTACAGTGTCGATACTGTAGACATAACTGGTTCCTTTTCGTGAGGATAATGCGTGCAATAACTGTGCATAAATTTGTTTATTTTTTCTAATGTTAATGTTATCCCTAGAAAAACATACTTAAACCTTAGTATTTGAAAATACATACTCGTACCGAACTCAAACAGAGACCCAAATAATGATACATATGAATGACCGAAACCCAATTTTATCTACTTGTCTCATATTCAAGCCTTTTCAATATAAAAATGTGATTCTTGTACGATTTTTGGATGAAATTGAGCAACGTTTTTTAGTGGGGAAAAAAGAAATATTGTATTTTTCAGAGTTGTGAAAAATATAAGGAATATATGAATTTCATCCCTTTTGAGGACCTCTCCATCCGTTATACACAACGTTAAAAGCCTTATCTTTTGAGGTGAATGAACAGAGCTTTTCCTTTTCTTGTGTTTGGGCTATGGTGGCTTTGACAAAATGGCCTGTTCTCATAACCGAGCGCCAACCGTCGTGTGCAATCATAAGTTGCTCCCTTTCCTCCTTCATCGTTTCTTCCTGGCCGCCATTGTCGTGTTGACAATGAAATGTTAGATGAATCCAGCATCCGTTGCATTTTCTGGAAGCGCGACATCACTGGTTTCACTGATATTGCAAGTGCAGCGGCGACTGCTGTCAATTTCGTCCATTTGTATTTGTATCTGCAAAAAGAGCAGTGGACTTACTGGCTTAAATTTTAAAACAAAAACACAGATTGAAGATGAAGATAAAAAAAGGTAGATTTGCTCTGATATTACATAATTGAGCAAGCTAGTAAATTAAATAAAACAACCTTGATCCCATGAACTCACCATATTAATGAAAAGGTTGAAGCTAGCAGTAACCTAACAATTTCCCGTGAACAAGTGTTAGTGTGTAACCATCCTCATTTTTGCAAGTGTTTCGTGGCTCATTGAATCGCAAACCATTCAATTTCAACCTTAAAATAATAGACAGAAATAAAACGTTATAAACACTTCCAATACCTGTGCAATAATTATGCATAACTGCCTCAATTTTATAGGGATGATGCGTGCAATAATTGTGCAGAAATTCATTTATTCTTTCTAATGTTATAATTAGACTTACTAAAACATATCCAAATCCAAATATTTGAAAATACATTAATTTGAACCGAACTCGAATGAACATCCAAATAATGATATCGATTGATTATAAATAACCGATTAAATTAAATGACAAATTTGAACAAAAACTGTCAGAACTGAAAGGATCCGAACCCAAACAAAATCCATACGAGACCCAAGAAGGACCCATACTTAGAATAAACCAAATTTTTTAATGAAATATCCAAAATGAACGAGACTCGATATATTATTAAATTGTGCTTTATAGTTCTTACTATCTAATATTATTGACTTTTATCATATTAAATATAATTTGTCATATTAAATTGTCAATAACATCACAAATATAAATGAATAAATACATTATAGGGAAGTTTAATCATCAAATCTCAAACCAAAAGATGGTTGAGGCAGATTGAAAAAATTTCTGTCTTCTCGAAAACAACTTTGCCATTACCGGTCGGTCCATTCCATGAAGTACTAAGCCCGTGAATCCACCGCTAATGTTGCAAGATTAGCGATAGCGGCCAAAAAGTGCTTCCATGTTATGTTCAGTTTTATTTCTGAGATGAGGAAAGAGTATAAAATGGATATGAAGATACATATCGAATTGATAAATATATAGGGAGAAGTAAATTTAATTCATGTAATTTGATTGCAAAAATTAGGTTGTAATTTCGAATTGTAAGCATTAAAGCAATGGTAATCCATTATATTTTATATTGCATGATGAATTTTCTAAATCCAATGTAGACAAACACCTGTAAATTTTGTAGAAATTTCCGCCTCAATTTTCATGACACTCTTCATCATCTCCATAATCACATGTTTATCTTATCTATTATATAGTGTTCTTTCAACAATTTTATTTTTTTCTTTGAAAGTAGTACTCTATATTAGAGTAATTAGAGATTATTTTTCCCTTTGGTAGCAAAATTGAAATCAAATCCATCCTCCGTGCTCATCGTGTGCCACCACTGTCCATGTGATTAATAAATTTTTTCGTTCAATCAAACATATTTGATAGTATCATCAGATATTAATGAGCTTGGTTAATATTTTAGCTTTGTATATATGATTACCTTTCCAAATTTTAAAATTATTGTGCATGTTATGCACATAATTTGCACACCATAGTGTGGGCACATAAGGGTTACTGTGAGCCTAAATATACTTTATAATTTACCAGATTCCACCCCACTGTTAATAATCATCTCATCCTAATTTCAATTGATTTTTGTCACCAGTTGATTATGTTTCCATTGGTTAAAATAATCATTTTCAAACAAAAGAACTACACTACCAAAGAAAATTAATACCCTTATTTTACCCCCTTTCCATATTTACCCTGTTTCACATCCCTCAAGCACAACAAATAAAAGGTTAAGTCAAAGGTAAAAAATTAGAGGTTAATCAATTTGTATCATGACTTTTACCCATTTGAATTATTTTTATCTGAACTAGAAAATTAATGATTCTTTTTTTAAAATGATTTGCCATCGCATTTACGTTATAATTTTGCACATGCACGGTGATGACAGTGTGTCGTAATCCGTTTCGATACGATCGATATAAACTTATAAACATTGAAGCCTTTTATTTTTCCACAATCAAATTTATTTTCCACCAAGAGCACCGTAACAGTGTGTTTTCTTTTTACTCATCGTTACTTTAAACTAGACCAAAAAAATAAACCGTATTCAATTTTTTTTTTTAATTCATGATTGTACAAATTAATCTTATAGATTCCATGCCCCAAAAAACTTGAAGTGAATAAACACCATCGGTTTTACCTTGTTTAACAATGTTCATAACAGTGAAAATTCTTGTATGATCATTTAATTACTAGGTTTGCATGCAAGCCATGTTTCCTGAAAAGAAAGACATGTGTTCAAAATTAGTTGTTAGGGATGACTCAACAATCATCAATGCAGCTATTCAGTAGAGATATACGTTTCTTTGCGGTGAGTCCCACTTCGTTTATACACTATTGGAAAATAGATACATAGGCACCGACATGACGGTAACGGTACAACAATAACGGTGCTACAAATAACTTTAGCACTGATAATATCATCGAAAAATTGTAATACTGATGCCTATTTAGACATCTGCACAAGTAGCAAAACTACTTTTGCAGTGTACCAATGACTAAGTGAAAATAAGGATGAAAAATGAAAGTATTCAGCATCGGTAAGGGTCATACCGGTGCACGTTACCGATGCTAGAAGAAAATTACGTGGAAAAATATAACTCTAGCACCGGTAATGTTTTTGGTACTAGTGTTGATGTGAAAAACACGCGGGGAATGTAATTTTCCAACACCGGTTAGAAATTTTGAGCCGAGCACAGACAACAATTTTTGTGCCCGTGTAGACATCTGCATCGGTATAAAAAAATACCGGTGACATGTACCAGTGCCAATTAAGAGGAAGGAAGAAAAATGAAAATATTCAGCTTTGGTAAGGGTCGTACCGGTGCCCATTACCGATGCAACAAAAACTTACGTGGGAAAAATATAATTCCAGCACCGGTATTGTTTTTGGTAATGGTTCTAATATGAAAAATCCCGCGGGAAATCATATTATCCAACACCAGTTTGAAATTTTATGTTTAGCATTGGCAACTTTTCCTGTGCAAGCTTGTAAAAGGCAAGTCTATCACCAATATTAGTATCTTATACCAGTGATATTGGTGCATTCAATGCACACATACCACCTTTTTTTGGTGGGTAAAAAGTGCAATGTTGGTGTATTTTGGATTCATTAATGTCATTTTTTGGACAAGAAAGACATTGAATGCTCATCAATGAACTCCCTTGAAGGTACCATATAGTTTGAGTTAATTTACTATTTCTATTATAATATGTGTGGAATGGTTTTTTGCAATATTTTTTTGGCATGTTTGATCATTTTTAAGGTTGCTTCACACTCTTAAGCAAATGAGTTTGTTAACCAGTATTGTTGATATATTGAATGGCTTTTTCATGCATGTGATATGATAGGGTATGGTGCGGATGTAGTAATGTTATGTTGCATGTTGTAGATTGTAAGTTGATATTTTATGAATAAAATTATTTTTAGTGTAGAAGTGTATATTATTGTGGAAGTGTAATTCTTGCACATTGATTAAACAATAGAAATGTACCGTGCTATCAAGATGCATAAGCATGTGTATGACAATGTTTGTTAGATAAGTGATGAATTTATTGCTTTTGTTGAGGATTTTATGAACCATGCATTTAGTCGTGAGAAGCGCATATTGTGATTGTAAGAATCGTAAGCGTACTAACAATCAGGACTTGTTGCAAATCCATTTGTACAAGAGAGGGTTTACAAAAGATTATTTGGTTTGAACCTTTCATGGTGAGAAACCACCACCAGAGGTGGTTGAAGGTAGCAAGGGAGAATTTTTTGGGGATTTCAATTTGGATGACATGTGTGAGGAGGTGGTGAATGAATTTAAGGGGAGGCCGAGAGTCTGTCAAAATTTCTAGATGAGAAGGATACCCCGTTCTTTCCCGGTTGAAAGAAAAAAAACACTATAATGTTAGGTTTGATTGAGTTGTTTTACATGAATGGTGTTGGTTTGTGAAGCGGTACTATCATGGATAAGTTGCTCAAGTTTTTGAATGAGAAGCTCCCCTCTGGAGATTGTGTATCGAACAACCTCTATGATGCGAGGAGAATTTTGAGTCCAATGGGAATGGAGTATAAAAATTCAAATGCATGCCCCAATGATTATGCATTGTATATGGGTGCTTTGGAATAACACGTGGCTTGCCCTGTATGCCATGTTATAAGGAAAGGGGAAATGAGGTTTTCAATGAAGAGATTGTTCTGAAGGTAAGGAAACGGGTCACCGTGAAATGCGTGTGTTACCTTTTAACTATCTCAAGACTGAAGATTTTGTTTAAGAATGTTGGGGACAAGAAGAAAATGACATGTTACAAGGATAAGGGTTGTCTTGATAATGATATTATGAGTTATCCTGTAGATGCGGGTCAGTGCAAGAATTTTGACAAGGTATATTCTAAGTTTCCAGCTGAACCCATGAATTTGAGGATGACTTTGTGTACATATGGTATGAATCCCTACGGTAACATGTTGTTGAAACATAGTTCATAGCCAATTATGCTTTCCATTTACAATATACCCACGTATCTGTGCATGAAGATGAAATATATTTTGATACCTTTGATGATTTCGGGGCCAAGACAACCCGAAAATGATATCGATACCAATCTAGAGCCTCTCATTGAATATTTGAAGGTTTTGAGCTCCGACTGTGTTGATGTGTTTGATGGTTATTTTGGGACCAATTCAATTTGAAGTCCATGCTTTTCTGCACGATAAATTATTTCCTAGCTTATGGTAATCTTTCGGGTTCTGTGGTTAAGTGTCACAAGCCATGTCATGTGTGTCAAGAAAGTAAAGATTTCCAGTAGTTGAAGAATGGTAGGAAGACCGTGTATCTGGGTTATAGGAAATTCCTCCCAACAAAGCATAAGTTATGAGATGACACAATTCATTTTGTTTGCGGGAAGTAGAGGAGGAAGGCGCCAAAAATATTGAGTGGGTTTTCCATCCACAACAAGGTGAAGAAATTGAATGTTGTTCTTGAAAAAAAGATATCTAAGGTGCTTGGCACAAATGATTGACCTTGGAAGAAAAGATCGATTTCTTTGATTTACAGTACTGGGAGAATTTGGAGGTTCATCATTGTTTGGATGTGATACATATAAAAATAATGCGTGTGAGATGTTAATTGGGACTCTACTTAATATTATGGGCAAGACGAACGATAACTTGAATACATGGAAGAACTTGGTTGAACTCGGTGTACAAGTTGATTTAGCTTCGGAGGTGAAAGGGAAGCGGACATACCTACCACCCGCCCCTTAACAATTTTTCAATTAGTGAGAAGAGGTGGTTTGTGAGTGTATTCAGAGAATCAAGGTACCCTGGCTAAAATTCCAATGGTAGTTGGTTTTTGAATGATGAATTACGTCTTAATGTATTAAAATCCCATGATTGTCACTTGTTGATGCAACAACTTTTGCTGTGGCTATCCACAATGTCATGGAGGAGGAGGTGATATTTTTCATCATGCGCATGTGTTTATTTTTCAAATCCATTTGGCATAAGAATATTAGCAGGAAACAACTTGATGAGTTGGAGAGTGAGAAGTACTTCCCCCAGCATTTTTTTGAATTGTTACATACAAGAAACTAAATTACATATTAACATCCTAATCTAAGACCTAACTAGGAGACACCACCATTGAATCTGTTGAACCTCAGTGGAGCATGAAACTTTATCCATTTGATAGCTAGGGATGCCCTCTTTAGAACACCCAAACGCTGCACCACTAATGAACCGCTGTCATCGAAACTGGAACCACCACAATCTCAACATCATTGACCACCTGCAGGATGGGAAACCACAACGGGGACCACCGACACGATCCTATGACGCTGGGCAATCCCCATCAAGAAATTGCTTTAATATTCACAATTCTTGATGGGGTGTGTTTTGAACCCTGGACCCCCAGCATTCTTTGACATTATGTTCCAGCTCGTCATCTATGTGGTAAGGGAAATCAGAATATGCGGTCTCTTGGGGATGCATTTGATGTACACGTTCAAGAAAAATATAGGGATTTTTAAAGGTTACGTACACAATTGAAGTCGACCGATGCCAGCATTGTGTAGAGGTATGTCACGAGGGAGATCATTGAGTATTGCACTTCAAATTTAACTGGGAAGAGAGCACTTGGATTTTGGAATCATGTGCAAAGTGGTAGGAATAATGGGATCCCACGGTCCAAAAGTACACTTTACACACCCTACAATGCTGAGTTGATGAAAGCTCATTTATATGTTCTACAGATCAGTAGTGAGATTGAAATATATGTTGAAGAGCACATATCACTATTAGAAGAACTCTAACCCGATTGGCCGTTGAATTAGATACAACTGGAGCATTCTTCAATGTTTGTGAATTGGTTATATAATTAGTGCAATGTAGACAGAATGACTGCTAAACTTTGGATGTTTGCAAGGACACCAGACTGCACCGTGAAAAGATATCAGGGCTATGGCATTAATGGATACAATTTTGAAACAATGGCCAAGGACAGCAAGAGCACAACTCAAAACTGTGGGGTTTACATGGAATCCAAATCCATGTGGTAGGCGAGCACGAAAGACAAAAAACCTATCGTCGGAGTTATGGTTTTTTGGGTGATCAAGGATATTTGGGAGTTTTACAATGTTGAAATTAAAGTTGTTTTCTTCAAATGTAGATGGGTTGAAAATGGTATAGGGGTTTGTTCAGAGAAGCCCATGGGTTTTACGCTGGTGGACTTGAATCAAGTGGGTTACGAGAATGACAAGTTCATCTTAGCAGCCTAAGCTTGCCATGTATTTTACATCCAAGACCCAATAAATGACAAGTGGCATGTTGTTCTCCATGGGAAGAAGTTCTATTTTGAATATGAGATTGATCGGCCCATAAAATCTAAAATTGTCGAGTTTCCCTCAGCTTTCCCAAGTTTGGAGGACATTGGTGGACCACCTGATATAGACGATCACACTAGGATGGATTGTGGGTGGACGAGAATGGTAATTTGTGTTTGGTGATGTAGTCTTGAAAAGGAAAATATTGGGAAATATGTTAGGCGTATCGTACCCTTTTGTATACCCCCATTGGATTATAAATGATGATTAATCTTTTGGATTTAATTTTCCATTTTTGGGGTGTCTTTTTTTATAAATTTAAAATTGAAGGACGTCATAGTACCGGTACTTAAATAATATACCGGTGCAAAAAAGTAGAGTAATTGCTCTGTTTCATGTAAAGCCACTGGTACTACATGTTAGAATATGACTTGAATCTGAATCCTTTTCTATTTTAGATTTATTATTGGGTAATTCCCATTCCATTTATGAATAGGATTAGGCTAGTCCTATATGTAGTTAGGGAGATCTATATAAACGCTCATCTGGTTCTATTTGAAATATGCATGAGATTTTGAAGAATTGGTCTAGTTTGAGAAACCTCTTCTGAGTCTGTTAATAAAACTAGTTTAAGTTTTTCAGACATAGCTATAAAACCAGTTTTAGTTTCACTGAGTCTTCTTGATTATAAGGGTTTTAGTTTCCAACGTGAAGGTGTTGGGTGGTCGTCGCCGTACCCCTCAAAAATACAATTTATAAACCCTAAATGCGTACTAGCGGTTTTGTTCATTTTTCCAAAAATTAACATTTATTTTTCTTTACCATAATTATTCAATGAAATGAAAATTCATGGGTTCTGTAGCAACAATACTTAATGTAGAGGAAGAATTAAGAAGAAGGGCATATTTGCAATAATTTTTAAAATTTGCTCCAGGAACACAACCCCGATTAATTTATTCTTCAAACATTTAAACATACATTTCATAAACTGAGTTATTAATCTTGTAGGAATAATTCATGGCACTAATATTTTTAAAAAACTTTTGGGTCGTAACATAATTTTACTACAAACATATTGCTGCATATTTAGATTACATAATTATCCCCAAAACCTTGATCTCTCCATCGTATATATGTGAATTAATTATTTTTTGGTCAATTTTTTCATCCTACTAACCCAAATTAATAACGGGGCCCATATGAAAACGTGTAAAACATAATAAAATAGTTTGAACCGGAATGTGAACCATTGTTCAGGTGATTTATATTTTTGAAGAAAATGAAAATGTTTATATCAAGGCGTGGACTGGAGGGGCATTCTTTGCCCTTCTGATGGCACAGAGTTGTGCCAAAGTGCACAGTCCATCATCTTCATTTCACGGCTTCCGATTGCAGGGCCATGCCAAAGTGCACGACCCATTGTCTGGAGAGACGTTCCTAAGCTTCTGATGGTAAGAGTCATGCCAAAGTGCAGGGCCCATTGTCTAGCCTTTGGTTTTTCTTCTTCTTCTGAGCATGGGCTGCGTTGGATGGTACAACTCATTTCCTTGGCCTCGTTCCATGGGCACGTGCTATTGCATGAGTTGTGCCAGGTTATATGGCTGGTATAATTTTTAGAATTTTTTGGAACTTGCTCATTATTTTCCCCCAACTATCTACTACAGTGTTTTGACTCGTGGCCTTCAATATTCTATGATCCTTGCCAATGGCTTTCTAAAATCTATTACCATCCTTGAGGATGGACTTCTAAAAGCAGTTTGAAGTTCTTACAAGTGATCTATAAATGAAGCTCACAAAAAACGATCTAGATGCTCGTAAGGACCAAAATCCATTAGACATAAAATAGGTTTAAAAATGAAGGATTTAGATATGAAAAATGAAAATTGTCATCTAAACCCCTTACAATGTAAACCTACCTAAATCTATAAATCTACCAACCAAACGCCAATAAAATGGATGTTAAATACTTCATAAAATACATGCATTTAACATCTCATAAACTGTTCAAGTTCTATGAAATGGTTATGAAGAACTACGTGTTCGATGAAATGCCTCAATGAGGCTGTTTCAATGTTTATGATAAGACGTCAAATGCATGTGTTTTCCGAAACATTTAACATCTCTTTTGTTATGTTTTTGTTGCAAGATTTCTAGATTTAGGTAGGTTTACATCATAAGGGGTTTAGA
>JAULKM010009786.1:0-14856 GCA_032355605.1 Rubia tinctorum
GCGGAGGGAGGCTAGGGCAGAGGCGGCGGCGGCAGGAGGCTAAGGCAGAGGAGGAGGTGACGACGACGCGGTGAAGGGGGCGGAGGTGGAGTGGCGGCGATGGGCAAAAATTATCCATTCAGATTCAACATTTGGTTCAAAGACTTTTTTGTCATTTCATATAAGGTTAACTACCGGAGACTCAAGTCAACGCCGAAAATGTCACCAGAAGGTTATATTTGCACTTTCATTAAGTAGTTAGGTTTATATTTGCACTAAAAATTATCTCAGTGTTATATATGCACTTTCTCAATTATATACGGTTATATTTGTATATTTCCCATTTTATTTTTTAACTTTGGATAATTGTAGTTATTAAATAAATTAAGAGAAATGACCTTGAAGATTTTGCATTATAATTGGTATCAATCGGATATAATGATAACATTAGATAAATACTTAGAGATTGTTTGGTATGCAGTGAGTTATATGATAAATATAAATTCTTATGATTTTGAATTTGAATTGAATTTGATTGAGTTGTTTGGTTGGAAGAAAATATGAAAAACGTGGGAATTTATAATTGTGGAGTAAGTTAAATTCCCACACAACGTGGGAAGTTTCTTACTGAGGACCCCCTCGAGTAGTCACCATTCCTTCATTATTTTACTGTGTTTTCACTTTTTCCCCAGTTAGGATCCTCTACGCTAATTTTCTACACCACTGGTACGCCACAACTATACCGACGTCGTTTTATGTCCTTGAAAATCATATTTTACTTTTTACTCTTTTTTTCACGTAGTTTGGTAAGACAATTCGATTATTTTATTTCATTGTTTATCTATTCCTTTGTTTTATTTCAATATTTATCCATTCCTGATCAATCTAATAACGGAAATTCATAATATTAAAACTAATTTACGAGTTTGTCTCTTGAAAGACGATATTTACATTAGTCATGGAATGACCAAGGTTTAAAGTGCAAATTAGAAGAAATGAAGATAAAAATTTTGGGTTTCATGAATTGGGTTATAAACTCTATAACTATTACACGTTGCATAATAAATTTTTAATATTGCAACTAAAACCGTTTATCTTTTATTATTTTAATTAAACTATGTTTTTCCACAATGTTATGAAAAAAAGGATTTTTCCAAGATTTTGCCCTAAGTTAATATGATAAAATAAAATATATTTTTTATTCTTTTAGATTTTGGGTGAGTTAAAATATAATTCTATTTCCTTTTTATGTTGAAAGTTTGAAGAGTGTGATATGTGAATGTTGAAAAATATAGATTTTTTAAAAAAAGTGACTAAATTGTTTTTTTGTCCCCAACATATGTCGCAATACTATCTTTTGGTCTCCGATTCCAATAACGCGTACATTCGGTACCCAACAAATTCAAAATGATTTGTTTAGGTTGTTGCGTGTGGTTGGCGTTGATTTTTTTACTAATATAACACTTTGTTTTTATAGTATGTGCTGATATAACCCTACATTTTTTTACAAATGTGCTGATATAACCCTATAAGTTTTAGAAATGTACTGATTTAACCCTGTCACTTTTCATAATGTGTTGATATAACGCTACCTATTATGGCAACGGTGCAGCAGTAGTCCAGCAGCGGTATTTGGATATTAATGATGCTAAGGGCGATAAAGTCATTTTCTATCTTTTTATTTTTAAATTTTTCTTCATAAAGACAAAAATGTCATTTCACGAAATTCTGGCTAAAAGTTGCCGGAAAAGGTTATATTTGCACTTTCACTCATTATCTAGGGTAATATTTGTACTTTCAATTATTTCAAAATTATATGTGCACTTTCGTCAATTATATATGGTTATATCTGCACTTTTCTGAACTTGTAATTTTACCTGAAAAAGTAGGTATCATGCTATCATTTTCTCATTTACGTTTATCTTACCTGCCTGGATTTAACCGCCGAGAAATTTTCCCGCGCCATTTTCTTTTCTTCTTCGCCCGGCCAACAATGTCCGAAAACCCGTTACAGTGCATCCTGAAAACAATTACAAATGCATCCAACAGCGTCCAAATTCATCTCGCCCGATTCACAAGCTTCCCCAATGTTGCGTTTTCTTTACCTTCACCGACGAATTCTAAACCAAAACAGTCCAACTCCGGTCCAATTTATGCCGCGTCACTCTGGTCCGGCGAAGAACTCCTCGTAAATGTACTACTATATCTGTAACAAGTTAGAAAAGTGTGGATTTTAATCAGATTTTGTGTCCGCCACTTAGTTTTAACTGAAGCCTTGTTATTGTTCGATAAAAGTCCTGAACCACGTAGAGAGGTTTCTAATTGCTGGTCGGTATTAGCTGCATCACGCGCTCTTTGATGAGCTGATTTTGAATTTTCAGGAAAATTCAGGCGTCGATCCAGTGAGTAGAGAAGAACTTGGAAGGGCCACTTGGACCTTTCTCCACACGCTTGCGGCACAGGTACATCAATGATCTAGGCAGTCTTTTGTGTTTTGTTCCCCTTTGGGAGATTAAGCGCGAAGCGTTATATGTGCCTTTTTGTTGGCTTTTGGTCCACATTATGAGATTATGTTTATCTGATCAAATGGTTTTGTTCTTTTAGCCGTGTTGCTTTTGTGTGCGACTGATTCTTGTTCGTGAAATGTTCAGTATCCTGACAAACCAACGAGGCAGCAGAAGAAGGATGTAAAAGAACTGGTATGATTTTGTTGCCCCATCAAGTAAACCATTGTGCCTTTGAATGCATCTTACTTCTGAGTTCCAATGCATCAATAATGGAATGTGATACTTTTAGGCTTGTAGCTCTTTTGAGAATGTTCAGTAATCTTCTTCACTCGATTTATACTAGTGTATCTTATGACGTTATGCATGCAGACTGCAATAATGTCCCGTATGTATCCTTGAAAGGAATGCGCAGATCACTTCAAAGAAGTTTTAAGGTTCGATGGCTTTCAGCACCCTTAAAGTTCCATTCAGCGCCATGCAGTCTATCACATACATTGCTTAAATCTCTACTGTCCAATTAAAAAAAACCACTTTTAACTTTATTTGTTTTGTTTTTGGCAGTGCAAATCCTGTACAAGCTGGATCTCAGAGCGAGTTCTCCCAACCCAATGGTTATGTCATACTCACAATGTGGTGAACAGAAGGTATTTGTTGGTTTTCAACTATTCCTGAACTCCGATTTTCTCAACTCATGAGAAGAATACTATACCAAAACTCTGTCAACAATGCGCGATAAATATGTTCTTGCACTTAACCGTGATTTTTGAACTGTCTACAGCCTTGGTAAGCTGGTTTTCCCCTGCGAGAGAGTTGACGCAAGATGGGGCAAGCTCGAGTGCGAGCAACGTGCCTGCGATCTACAGGGACAAACCAATCCTTGGGATTGAAGTTTCTTGGCAACGTTTTTATGTAGTTCAGGTCTGACTTGTGCAAAATTGGACGTCTATTGATGAGAACACAGCAATAATTTGAAAACAGCACTTTGAACCTATTGTTTCAGTTACTTCATGTTGATATAGATTCATTGAGGTGACAAAGACATACCCTGAGCACTAACAGCAACTGCAAATTGCAATCTAAGATGAACTCGTCGGATTCGCACTTCCACCGGTACTCTGCAACTCAACAACCGTCCTGAAAGGCGGAGTTTCCCCAAATTTGAGGATGTAGGCAGTTTCATACACCGGTCTGAGAGGCAAAATGGCTTGAACGTCTAGGTACGAATCGCAGGAGAAGCACCAGATTGATAGGTCACTGCGTAACAATTCAACAAATTTCAAAACCAATATCAGGAAGTTAAAATTGGGGGAAATTAGGGTAAAATGTAGTCTCAGTTAAAAGCTATCTTCTGATAATGTTAGATTCGTCCTAACATTTCTTAATGTGATACGTCCTTAAATCTATTGACAGTCGAAGACGCTTATTGAGACAGAATAAACACCTGAAGCTGAGTGCGAGAGGGTGATTTTTGGAGTGATAGTGATGGAGCATGTGCTTATTCGCAAAACGGCTACACAGAACGTCTTTGCAACTCAAGCACAGCCAGTTCTCTTTTGGGTGCTCACAACTTAAATTTCATCATCAAAATCAATTTAGCCAAGGAAAATCACAAACGGAGTAAAAAAGAAAAGGAAACAAAAGTTTGAATTACCCGGAGCAATGAGTATCTGGGATTGGAATATGGGTGAGATCCGGGGAAAGGGAATTGAGGTGATCGCAGCGGGTTCGGGCCTCCACCCATCCGGATTCCGACCCGTCTCCTTGCATTTCATCGTAGTAGTCGTCGCCGCCGTAGCTTTCTTCTCCGGTCGGGGGTAGAGAAGATGAAGATGAACCGGCCTTGCTCATTTTCTTTGTCCTCGGCTGAAAAATTGAATCGACTCCGTTTGTGTACAGAGTGTATGGCTCCCTCCGGCTTGGGCCTTCTGGGTTTTAGCCCGGTCACGACTGGTTTAAGCTCTAGAAACAGCCCATGCGCATTTTAATGTGCCCGTGATTGAAATTACTAACCTCTCCATGCCGCTTGAAGGTGTTGTTTTTTGGGTAAAGTGCGAATATAATTCTAACTTTAGATAGAAAATGTCAACCTAAACCTGTAAAGTGAGAAAGTATCAAAATAACCCCAACTTTTTATGTATGAGTCATTCTAACCCTAGATTCCGTTAACTTCGATTGTCAACGGGAATTTTGGTCGAGATCTTAATGAAATGATCATTTGCCTCTATTTTTTTAAAGGGAGAGTTTTTTTTTTCTTTCGAAACAAAGTGTCGGCTCCTTCTCATCGAGATATAGACATGGGTTACAATTTGAGGTCTATTGTTTGAACAATCACCGTTGTTAGTGTTTATCTACTTCTGGCTGATCAACTAGTACAACTGCGAACCTATTTTATATTACAACTGATAAACTGATAAATTATGAAGCGTCATAGCTAAAATGAGAAGAGTCTATCCATTACAAGGTGGGATGAACTACCACATGGCTGACTCACAAAGAGTGAGTGAGGTGAGCCTCCCACTTGAGCTCCACACCAACATGATGTATCAAAGCTTGCTCCACGCCAATCTGGTGTATAGGGACTTAAAGACCGTAATTTATTATGGGGGAGAACCTGAGTTCCATCTGGTCAGTGGAACACAACTCCTTGGTCGCCTTGGTTGCTGAACGGAATATGTTTCGTAGAATGGAGTGGTCCACCTATACCGTGACTGCGTCCGACGGTCTCGGCCTCAACACACTGGACAGTTGTCTCAGTTCAAACCGACGTCCCGACTCAACCACGCTGAAGAGATGGAAATGCCCACTCTTCTTTCTTTTTTCCTCTCTCCTCTCCTTCTTCTTCTTCTTATTCTTTATTCTTCCCGCAATGAGCGCAACTTCTTTATACTTCCCCACCATGCTGAAGAATCGAAGTCGCTGCTCTACTAGTCACCATTGTGACTTCGATTCGCCGGAGTGCCCAACTCCGGCACCTATGTCGCCAAGCTCTGACCAACGAGACAGTGGTGGGTTTTGCGAATCGACGGATGAGGCAGTCAATGGATCTTGAAGCAGGTCTAGAAGACAAGAGTCTATCGATTCTGGATCGCGAGAGCCTCATCGACAATGAACTTCATGGTGAAGTTCCATGTGGGGTTGATGTCGCCATCGTGGACCACCAGTGGAAGAGTTTTAGAGAGTGATGGTGATTGTTTGTCCCGTTCTTCTTCTTCTCACCACAAGCGGCAGCCGCGTTGTTTCATCTCCGACGAGGAGTTGTCCATGAAGGAAGCCATTAGCACGAGCATTTCCCGTGGAAAGCTGGTCTCTGGCGCAACCAACGAGGACACGATCCTAGCATTTGTCGATAATCCTCACTATGCGAACTCAGCGTGAGTGGAGATGGCGATTCTATCGCGGCGATCATTCAAGAACTCATGGCCAATGTCGAAGCTTTCCTGGATCTTGAAGGTGTTGTCGTTTGCCAGAGGTAATCCTCGTTGGAGGTGGGGCTGGTTCGAGTAAGATGGGTCTTAAGATTTCGACCAACGCATGCTCGAGCTCGAGCGGGAGATGACGAGGACAACAGATTTCATTTTATTCGGTTGTTGATGATTTTGGTTGAATTTTGTTTGCAGCTGATAATGGTGGCGTGTTAGGGTTGAAAGGTGGGCTAGGGTTTCCGGTGGTGGTGTTGGTGTATTTAATCATCGGTGGCGGTACGTGGAACAGCGTCTCGGTGCCAGCTCGGTGTATGGGGTAAGGGGGTTTGAAGAAAAAGAAAAGAGGTAAATGGGGAACAAAAATTCACTTTAAAGGGTAAGGGGTATTTTCGTTAGTTCACATTCGAACAATGCCCAAAATTTCAGCCAACGCCGGAAATAGGCCAAAAGGTTATAACTGCACATTTTATCGTAAATTTAGGGTTATTTTTACACTATTTGACTTTACAAGGTTAGAATGATACTCTCAACTTAAAGTTAGAGTTAGAATTGTAAAAAAAACATAATATCTTGACCCTATAAATTATTGAAACAAAATTTTTCATGAATATTCCCACTAGTCGGCATAACACAAAACCTTTTCTTTTCCTTTACTTATCCATTGTTTATTCAAGTAGTCAAATTAACGATGTAACTAGGCTTGTTAAAAAAAACCCGGAACCGATAACCGATCAAAACCAAACCGATATTTAATTCGGTTAATCGGTTAATTTCGATTTCGATTACGATTATTCGGTTATATCGGTTAGTCGGTTCCTTTATCAGTTTTATTATTTTGTAATCGGTCTAACCGGATAACTGATAAGGGATTTTATAGCACATTGATTAATTAATTAATTTCAACTCCAAAAATTAATTCATAAAACTTTGGGCCTTAATTACAAACCCAATAAGAAAAGTTTGAATTCCTAACAAAATTAACTTATTATTTAAACTCTATTTTATTAGCCCATATACATTTGAATAATAATTATGCTCAAACCAAATAATTATGCAAATAAAAGTTCGATGTAGCTAATGATTGTGCCTAACACTAATAATTATTGTCAGCAACTCACGGTACAATTTTGATATTAATTCAAAAAATTATTCAACTCATATGCAACACAATTATCCAATTTTTAAATTTCTTACTCCCTCCGTTTCACTATGTTTGGCACTATAGGTTTATATTTTTTTTTGCAAGTGAAATGTGTGGAGGGAATTGAGTGATGAGAGTAAAAAGTTTAATGAGTGGTTGAGAATGATGCATTTTTTGCCATAAAAATGAAATGTGACAATTTTAGAAAAACATGTGAAAATGGTAAGCGCGCCAAACATAGTAAAACGGAGAGAGTACCTTTTATTCTAAGTTTTGCGACTCTAACTATTAATCAATATTAATATGAATTATATTTTTAATTTTAAATGAATGATATATAGTAACCGATAATAACCAACACATAATTCGAAATCGATACTATCGAACCGATTTATTGGCAACATTATCGATCGTTATTCGGTTCTTTATAAAATTTTATAAACCGATAAAAATCTGATTAACCGCTTAATATACCTAAAACGCCCTTGCAATCAGTATAGTGAAAACTAGGGTTTTCGCCTGCGGCGCCCTATATAATCTCTTAACCCCTTTCAAACAACCAAAACCTACCTTTGAGAGAGATCAGAGCTCCAGCGCCGTCGCCGCCGTACCGACCGAGAAGAAAGCAAAGCAAGCATGGGCCATTCCAACATCTGGAACGCTCATCCCAAGAGCTACGGCCCTGGCTCCCGCGCCTGGTAACCACTCATCAATTTTCTACCAGATTTAACCGTTCTTCCGTTTTCGTTTCGCGATTTGATGTTACGATCATCGTTTATGAGAAATGCCTCGATTGTTAGGATCCGCTGTTAGTTTTTAGTTAGTTCTGATTATGTTTAGATTGCTGTATTTGTTGAATCATGTACCGATTCTAAGTTTCGCCGTTCAGTTATGTTAGTTATTGAGGTTATATAATGACCGGTGTTGATGAATTGCATTGAATTACAAACGTTGATGCTACATGATATTTTCTAGCTGTCAGCTTCTCTCTCTGATAGAGTGTATTTACTAATGTTGGTTTCAGAAGTTTTTTATGTGAAAGCGTATATGTTTGGTTGTTTTGGTGGATTTTGGACCGTTGTAGAATGTTTGATGCATAAGTGTGGTTTAATTGATTAAAATTGATTGTATCTGTGTTCATAGGTCTTCTTCTAATGTCATCTGTTAGCCTTGGTGTGCGTAATTGAAGGTCTTTACAACATTGGTTCTGCACTGATGGTCGTTAATTTGTTGGATGGATTCTTTCCTTGCTTATTAGACTTCAGAAGCCTTGTATTGTAGCTTGTGTAGGTGTTTTGGGGCATTGCTTTGTAGATGATTTAATGGTTCGTTCGTGTCTGCTACTGTATTGATTGTTCTGTTTTTTGTATGTTCGTAGCTGGGTTTGTGGCAACTCTCATGGCATAATCAGGAAGTATGGGCTCATGTGCTGCAGACAGTGCTTCCGTAGCAATGCCAAGGAGATTGGATTCATCAAGGTTAAACACCTACTATAATTTAATCTTAGTTTACAAATCCATTTTCTATGCTTTATGAAATTTCATTTCAATTTATGAATTCTTGAAAAAATAATGAAACAAGGATAGATGGTTTTAAAGACATTGCTCGTTCAAATCACCAGACCTAAGTTGTTTTACCTTGTAGAAACACCAATCACCAGACCTAAGTTGTTTTACCTTGTAGAAACACCAGTCTGTATGTTTAACCGAATCCAATCTAGTATATTTTTTTGTTTGTTCCTACTCGATTATCAAATGAGCTGATTCTTCTAACCATTCTAACTTGATCTATCTCTTGCAGTATCGTTAAAGAGTGAGCTCCTCCAGCTCCTGGAGGTGGATATCATTGACAGTTAGTTTCTTTTAGAAATTAATGGATTAAAACACTGTTCTAGTTTGGTTGTTGGTTGCAAGAATTTTGGATGTTCTGAATTTGTTGTTGAACTTGAGATGCTATGTGAAGGCAGTGGATCTATATATTTTCCGAAACTGTTACTCGTCTTCCCTTTGTTCCAAAATACATGCTTTAATTGCAAGGCACGTGCTTTGCTTATCTTAAATTGCATCCTGAATCTAAGCTGGCATGTTTGTTTGATGGCATTCTGGATAGAGTTGGATGTGATTTTGGACACGCCAAACCAGAAGTGCTTAAATATATTTCCTTGTGTTAACTATAGTGGCCAATTTTGTTTATGCAACTCCTGTTAATGGCTAGTATGTGAAAAATGATGCCAGAATTAACGATAGATCTAGCTATTTTCTTCAAGATTGTGTTTAAAATGATTGAAAATTTGAAGTCCTGATGTGGTTATACAAGCATCGATTTTGAAGGATACCAATTTGATATGTACTACAAACATTTTTGGCAATCTGGGATTTGTTAATTGTTATTCATCCGATTATGAGAAAGCGAGGTGAAATTGGGGTTCATTCCATTTTTTTGTTTGCTGATGATGCTTATACCAAGTTTTAAAAGATTTGTGGCAAGGCTGCCTTCTTTTCGATTTACGATACTACCTGAGTTCCAATAGATTAATTATGTTATTAATAATGAAGTAAAGTAAAGTGGGGGACCCAATTTAAGTAACCTAAAGTGAGTGTTATATTGGCAGTGAAATAGCCTAGCCATAAATAACGAAAATCAGGAGAAATATTTTTTGTATTCCCTCCGTTTCGATGGACGTGACACTTTTCTTTTTCGGTTATTTTTGTGAATTTGATACACTTTTCTCTTATAGTAATGTTCCTTTAATTTCATCTACTCATTTTACTTTTTTTCCTTTCTAAATTCAATTTCATTATTCATTTCATTCACCTAAATTCAATCACTCACCTAGAGGTATGGTGACATATTTAAGCAAAACAGAGATAGCAGACCTTATGACTTAATTGAACAGTTATAATTGAATGTAAACAACGAAAATCAAAATTAACATTTTTTTAGATGTTAGACCATGTACAATGCTAAGATAATTGTAAGCCGGCTCTTGCGGTTTCAATTAATTAAATAATTACTCCCGCTCTTACATCAGCAATTGAGCCCAATACTGAATCAATCCATTTTTTCCCTCACAGTGGTGAGCTTAATTTGAGCTCATTCCATGGACCCCACTTGATTCTCTCTATCCCACTCATTCTCTCTATCTTTCATATTTAATTCAAATGAATTTACCTAACGAAATAAAATGGAACCTTAAATTTAATAATACACCTATAAATTTTTAATCGGAATTTGTTATTTCAATTATTGAATTAAATTTTATTCTCGTTAGTTAATTTTTATTAACTTTTAAATTTTTTACTTTTTATGACCATTATATGTTTATATTTTAATCATGCTTATAATACTTTTTAAAAATAAGTTACTGAAATTATTAATTCTTTCGAAAAAAAGTTAATTCTTCACCTTGTCGACAAATTAGGGGACAAGTAAAAATATTTTTGGGGACAAATTAGGGGACAAATTAACAACGAATCACCATGCATAACCTAAATTAAGGGATAAATTATCATGCATTATCATAATTAAGGTCAAAACATTAGGTCCATGCATTACTAACAATACAGCATCACCACCGAAAATAATATCCAACGCATTAACCGGCACATGGGCTCTGCCCAGCATTTAATGTGCCTGTCAGTGGTATTGTGTCAGGGCCGGATTAAATAACGTAGCCGGAGCAGCCCCCAATGTGGGGGAATTTCGGGCTTAATTCTGTCTCAATTTTTAACAGAGCCCGATTTGAGCCCCCACATTGCACATGCTCTTATGAAGCGTTTATAACTTCCTTAAACGGGGACACGAAAATCATGGGTAATATTGTTGCAGAAATTAATACATGCGTATTTGAACAGCGTAAATAATAAAAATCGGAAGTAACACTTTTGCAGAGGTTGGAAAATGTTCATGACCTGCTTGAACATTGATAGCGATAATTGGAGATACTATTCTTATGAAAGACCGTCAAGTCAAAAGTAAAATGAATCAAGATGAACGAATTAAAATGAAGCGCAGTTTGTAAAAGAAATCTTCTTCTTACGCTTAAAAGAGGACTGTGAAATGGAAAGCGAGGCAACATTAAAAGCAATGGTGGTGGAGGTCCATAATGCCCATTAAACTTGGGAAAGATGGGGCACCCAGAATCATTCGAAGTGGTTCCTGTACCCTACAGAAGTGGCCTAAAACTAAAATAACCATACTAAACAGTAGCGATTGAATTATTAAACAGGTCATTTATCACTTCTTGTGGGTGGTGTTACGTCTAATCTAATTCTAAGTCTTCTGGTTGGGTGTGCTTCAAGTATCACGTGCCTATGTTCAATTTCTTAAATGTTACTAATTCTCTATTCGTCTCAAGATTAATGACATAATTATTTTTTCAAGTCAATTTTAAAAGACTTTGGCCCCAAATAAAAATTCATGCACACATAATAAAAGTATCATGTGAAATTTTGTTGGATTCATTTTAATAACTATTTTCTAAATATAAATTTTTTATGCGAAATTATCATATGTAGTTAGAGATATGAACGGTAAAATTTGATCACCAAATACTGTGAAGAAGTAACTGTGTCAATAATCTTAGGAGGGAGAGAGTATATCCTAGCATCTAACTGACCCGGACCGATAGACCGGCTACCCAAAACACTATTTTCAACTACTAAAAACATTGCATATATCGTATAGAGTATGAATAGAGGAGGCATTTTGATTTTGTTAATAAATAGGGATACGTGAGATACATCACGGATGTAATGATACTGTTCACACCTATAAATATTGATATAATATTGGCTGGGTCCGTATTACGGGTCATGCAGCAGGTATAAGTAAATTGTATTTGATTGATGTATTTTTTTATACATTGTATTTGTTAAAATTACATGTTAAACTTAAAAATTTTAAAATGTTTTTATGTATTCACATTTAAATACACGCTTTTGAAGCGCACCATCTCCAGATATCCTCCACCCCCACAAAATGAAAATTATATTTTTAGTTTCACAGAGTCGGAATGTCAAAAGAGATCCGCAATTACGAATCTTTGAAGACCAATCAAGGATTGCAGACATAAACACTAGGTTTTGGTCCTGGAACCTACTAGAGAGAAAATATTCTCGAAAATATTATTATGAAAGATTAAATATCTGAATCGTACAAGAGATCCTTGAATACTATAATGAAACTCTGGAATGATAAAAAAGAAAATTTGAAAATAAAGCAAAAACCGAAAAATAGTAAATTGCCGGTTTGAAGCCCTAAACGAGTTCAAATGGCCAAATCGACAAGCCAGTTTCAATGCCACCGGGATCGCCTGATTTTGACACCAGATGAAAACGTTGTGTTTAAAACCGTATCCGACAATTACGGCAATCCATCGTTTCTTCAATTTTCGCTTTCATTCGACTTGCATCAAAATTAAACGTGTCATAACCAAAATTTGGGAGGCATTTAAGTCATGCTACGGAGATTTGTAGGCATTAAGAATAAGTGAGCTAGAAATGGAATTGTGTAGTGTGCTGATTACTACAGGTCGGCTTCAAACGAGGATCTTCATTACTTAAAATAATCAAATTATTTGGAAATGTCAGTCATTTTCAACGCCACGCCGCTCGGCTCTCTTGGCAATAAGAGGCAGTCCTTTGAGTTTGTGCCGTGCCGGCCGGTCCCCAGTTTTGATGGCGACTTGAGTCTTGAACAATAATTCTAAAATATGGATCCATACCATATTCTGTTTAAACTCAGACAACAAGTATCCAAGGCTCGTACGAACCACCTTCCAACACGTAAGCTTATAACTGATGTTTTAGTTTTACTACCAGCGAGAAATTTCCAACTCCAAAACCAGGTATTGATAGAGCATGCGATAAATTTTAACTCGGATCTTATCGTAGTCGATGCCGTCTGAACTGGTTGAGAAAACATCTCAACTTAGATCTCATACGGCCTTAGAAGACATTTTTCTGAATAACAAAGAGTTCTAGGGTTGGATGGAAAAAGATATTTTTACCCTTCAAAATGTCAACGAAAATTGAATTTAATGGTTTGACTAGACGGAAGTGGCACAACTTAACGCTTCTGTTAGTTAAGGGGCCAAAAGTGTTAAAAAGTAAAATGGAGGGTCAAATGTGAACGATGACAATAATTCAGCAGCCATTGAATTCGTTTGCCCTGAAATTTATATGCAATCGAGGATGTTAACTTGCGTACAACGAAAATCATGATCATTGGGCAGAAATGAGCATCTCATTCTTTTACATCACTATGCCAAACAAATGTCTACTATACATATAATACCGCTCGATTCAAAACACAATTACATGATTATATTTAGATCCAGAGCATAAACATCATCCAATCTAAATTCAATCCACAAGCAGCCAACTGAATCACAAACACACGCTGGAAATGAACTCCATACTTCTATAAGAAGGGAAGAGCCGTCAGGCACACTATGTAGGGAAGAAAACGTCAAGCTTATTAACAAGAAACAACTTCACGGGTAGATAAACAATATGGAAATACAAAATTAATCTAGAGTTTTAGATAAAAATAATTTCTCCCCCTCTACGAAGGAAAAGAATATTATTAACAGAGGTTAAAGTTTGAAAGAGAGAGAAAAAAATATTTAACTAATACCTCATACATAAGAATGAAAATTGCCTAGGCACCTTTGAATTAGGAGTGTAATTTACATCCCAACTTTGGATAGTATGTACTCCCTCTAATCCTCTATTTATATCCTCTCTTTTTTGACATTTTCTCAATGAATGTTTGACCAATGATAACTTTAGTTGTGTTTAATAACAAACGATAAAGTTTTACTTTTCAGAAACAAGTATTACGGAAAATCCAAAGACATTTCACATGATATCTATTACTGTATATAATAAAAGTTATCGATAATCAAATATTCTATGGAAAAAATTGTGATCATACGAGCTCATAAACAAGGAACAAGAGTAAGTAGTTTTTACAGTATCAATCAAGTACAAGTAAAAGTTAAACCAGGTTGTGAATTAAGAGTTGCAACTTGTAAGTTAAAAAAAAAAAAAAAGAGTTGTAAGATCACACGTGCACTGGCATGTCTAATATTGTCTGAAACTGGGCTGATGTTTTTTTTTTGGCTGTTGTGCCAAATTGAATGAATAATTCGCCTGACTTCTGAGTTCTGTCCACCCTTCTACATCAGGAGGACATGATTAAGCTTCATACGATCATATTGTATGCCATTTCTTGCTTGCTATACTTTTTGCCTCAACAACAATATTCATGAGCCTGGACATTTTTTGGTCTTGGAAATCAGATCAAGATGCTCTTTTCCTTTTATTTGATTTAAATCAGACTAACAACTTCCCAGTGATATGAAATGAAATCTTTACTTTTCAAAAAGATAAAAATTGAATGTATCTAAGGATTAAGACGAACCAGATTTCATTAAATTAAAATTAATGTAATTTAATTTAATGAAATCTGATTAAAATTAAATACCTGATATGAGGTTGTATTTTTTGGAGTTGTGTTTATGTATACAACTTGATTAGTTTGAAACTAGAAGGAAAAAAACCCACCTCTCCGATGTTCTTTTAAAGACATTTATGTTTTTAGAATAGGTTTCCTTTTTTTTTTTACAGTTTGTTAAATATACATTTTTTTTGATTTTAAGTAAAATAACTTATATACTTTGTCAAAACGTATACTAAATATGGTGTTTCACTGGAGATGTTATACGAGTTTAAAAACCCATAGAGAAGCAGTGGGAATAAAATGTTTAAAGAAGAGTAAGGATATGAAGTCGTACCAACGC
>JAULKM010009797.1:0-14855 GCA_032355605.1 Rubia tinctorum
TTCTCCCTCACTCTCTCATCTCAACTCAATTCCACTGCCCGCCACCACCTCCCGCCGACCACCTCGCTGGAAAAATTAGTTTCATTTTTCTAAAATTTAAATATGATTTTGTTACCGGAAAATTTGGCCGGCATTGTTTGATAGTAGATCTTTAAGAACATGTTGTCGCTGGAATCTCTTAAATCTGTGATTTTTTAGTTTGTCGCCGATGCCGACCACCTCCCATTCGTCGGGATTGTTTTTTTGTTGATAAGCTGTGTTTTTGGAAGATGGGGAGGAGGTAGGCTGGCTGAAATAGCGAGAGAGGGGTAGTGATGGGGACGACAGGGACATGAATAACGGGGTCGGGGAGAGGGGAGATGGCCGAAATGGCTGGGGGTGACGGCGGCAGGTGGGGGAATGACGGTGACGGTGGCCGGTGAGGGAATGACGGGGACGGTGAACGGCGGGGAAATAACGTGATACGAATATCAAAAGGGAATTTAATGTTTTGATGGATCAACTTCATGATGAAGAATTAATGAAGAAGTCGGCAAAGGCTTGGATTAATTATTCAAGTTCGTCGATCAACTGAAAACATTATGAAGAACACTATACTCTTTTTCCCACTAGATTTTTTAATGAGGTAGTGTGATCATTGTAACATTAATTTTATTTTGGGTTTTAGACTGATAGATTTCGGCCCTGTAGGCCTTATGGAACTGTTCAAAAATAATGACAGTCTATTAGGGTTTACCATATTCGGTTTTATTTTGATTAGAATTAGATTTGGTAAGATTAGATAAGGTAATATTTTTCCAGTCTAATTCTAGACAGGGTGCGGCCGAGATTTAGAAGAGTATGATTTGATTTTTGGTATTTTAGTTAGATATGATTTTAGCTTCCTTAAGCTGCCATGAGATTGATTTAGATTCTGATTGTGATTAGGGTTTGAGATTGGCCGAATTTTACCTCTATTTAAAGAGGGTTCAGCCGAGTTTTCTAACACAACTTATATCAATCATATATTCAGACTTGAAACATTCTCATTATCTTCATTGTTGCATAAACCTGCGGGCTATTTAAGTTTCAATATCATTTGTAAGTGTACCATGCGGGCTAGACTCTTATTGAGAAACCTTGTGATCTAAACCTGCAGGCTATTTAGAGAGCAAGTCGTAGTTGAGTGTACTCTGCAGGCTAAACGCTTGGGCTGCGTGCGTGTGTGCTAGGTTTTGGGTGAAATTCCTAGTTCAAACAAAGATCCAATATTCCGCAAACTAGAGGTTCAGCCCAAGTGATGCTAACCGATGTGTAGTAAATTGGCTCCCCAGACTGAAAGGATGAAAATTCAGGTCTAAAACCAACCAGCAGATATGTCGGCCCTTCAACTAACCGACATCAGAGTAGGATAACCATCGGTCTTCATAACCCTGAATCACTAGGCAAAGTGTGTAGCTAGATATGTGGTGACTCCAGTCTTCAACAAACTGGAAATGTTAGCCAAAGTATGCGGCTAAACATGTGGTATTCCGGCTTACAACAAACCGATGACATAGAGTGGGTTCTCTGCCTTCTATTAACCAACAGCAAAAAGGAAGCAATTGGCCTTCTGCAAACAGAAACCATTAGCCGTTGTGTGGGCTAGTTTTGTGGTGATTTCGGCCTTCATCAGACCGGAAAGGTTAACCCTATGAGTGTGGTTAACTGAGTGGTTAATCTGGCCTTCTACCAACCAAACAAAAAGAGGGGTCATTGGCCTTCAACATACCGAAACCTTTAGTCAAATGCTGCGACTAAAAATGTCATGGTTCCAACCTTCATGAAACTGGCCAATGGTGTCGGCCCTTCAGCGAAGCCATTAGTAGACTCCAAAAGAGGTAATAATAGCTTCTACCATGTACACTCCTAAAATGAGGATAGAGGAGTGTTGTTGGCCTTCAATAACGGTCTCTTTGTGGTCGCCGAGGTTTAATTGTAGGTCCAAGAGCAATGTTGACTGGAGTTTGAGTGCTCTTAGATTATCCCAAAATGAAATCTCATAGAAAAAATGTAGAGACCAGACAAAACTTCTTCCGCGTACACCCTGTGTAACTGTTTTGTAACCGTCCTTTCCACTTTAGGAAAATGGATAGCCTCAATGCCATTTAACATATATAATGTAGCGTGGGTAGATTGCACAAATCCGTCAATTCCAAATAACAGCTTGTGATGATTTGTTTAACAAATTGCCGCTGAATATATGTTCTGTCAATTCCAAGTTAAAAAACTAGGTGTGGATTATTTGATATAGCATACGCCAATTAAATAACCCACGTCCTACAATCAGAGTGTGATTGAGATGATTCCGTCAAATCCAAGTGATAGCTAGTTATGGTTTATTTGATTTTGCACGAGCTAATCAAACAAACCATAACACAGTATGTGATGGAACATTGTCAATTCTCAAGTTATGACTTGCCAAAAGATATCTGAATGAGCAATCATTGGCGGATCCAGGGTGGGGGCACATGCTCCCACTGACCCCCACCTTTAATGCTTAATAGTCCTAAATTTTAAGATATATTTTAAAATTTTAATTGCACATATGTTCCTAATATTTATAGGTTAATTTTAAGCAACAATTAATTAATTAATTGTACAAATTTTCACTTTCTCATTTCAATCAACATCATAAATTTTAGACTTGATATAAGTATTAGTTTTTAAAATTGTTCTCTTTATTTTCTACTACAAATGATTTTTTTAAAGTTTATAGATATAAAAAATTTGCAAGTTATTTGTTTGTTCGTTCATCGTCATAAACTAAATACTAACATGATAACTTGCCATAAGGGTCAATTTGCACCATTCTTGTTTTAATCGATTTTTCTAAGAATAATTTAAAAGAAAATTATTGATAGGGGGAATCTAAATATACATTTTATACCACTTAATAATGTACTAATCATATGCAATGGAATGAAATATTCCTAGTTTAATCCATGATTGTCTTGTTGCATTCATAAAAAAAAGTATATCTTACTGAGTTCTTGAAGAAAAAGTTATCAAATATTACCAAAATTCTAATTCTTTTAAAAGAATATTATAAAATTATAATATTTATATTGTGATTAAAGTTTCATTAATATATTTTTACCCCATACTCCTTCTGTCCCACCATTATTAGCATATTTACTTTTTCAAAGTCAAATTTAGAAAATTTTGACTCTAAATATGAGCTAATATATTTATAATAAATTTATCATGTGAGATATTGTTAGATTCATCTTAACATATTTTTTTCTAAATATTAAAAATTTATGTGAAAATGTTATATGTGACTAGAGTTATTGACGGTCAAACATGATCATTGAAGACCGTAAAAAAATATATGTCAATAACGGTGGAACATAGCGAGTAGATATATATTTTTTCTAATATGCATTAATAATTATTAATGTTCCCCAATAAAATTATTTTTTAAATCCTCCACAGTGAGCAAGTCCTATGGCCATGGAACCGTGAGTTCAGATTCTGCACCAATGACAAATCTGCTCCCAAGCTTGTTGGTGTTCTGAAAGCCTCTTCGTTCTGCATTCATCCCACCTCCAATTTTTTTTTGAAATTTTCAAGTAAATTTCCTAAAATTTTAGATTTTTCTTGGCTTTCCTCCAACAATTTCACAATTTGCTTCCAGTACTAGGTTAGTGACAGCAGAATCTGGTGGTCAGTTTCATGTCGTCATATTGAACCCCATATCACCTCAAACATATTTGAAATTTTCACACATTCTTCCACCATTCATGGTTATCGCTTCCACCAATTTCCACAATTTTATGAGTAGTCCTCCATGGATTTTCATATTTCCTTTCGGCAGCAGCACTGTTTTGCCAGGTACTGACTATCAGGTTCCTGATTTTTTTATGGCATCAAAACTGCTTCGAAAATTCTAAAATTTTCTGATAAACCTTATTTAATCATCCCATGTGCCTACACAAATTTTCAAAATTTTATAGGTATATCTCCCTCCACAACAAATCTGAAGAACAACCATGCAGTTAAAACTCCAGCAATAAGATCACATGGCTAACCGAAAATCAACTCAAACCCAGAATAGAAAAGATTGTCCTCTGGAAATAAGTGATTAAGAACCATGTAACAGTCACGCTGAATGATCTTGAAGACCCTTGATGAGTTTGGATGATGTCCTTCATGCTCCGCCATGTTCATTTTGCTCCAAATATGATAAATTGAGGCTACTAAAGCTAAGGGGAACTAGTTTTTTCCTTAGCTTAAAACCTCTGATTCGTCTCTTTATCCACTTTGCCGAGCTTTCAATCGACTCAGTTCTCCTTCTCAGGTCAATCCTCACTCTATCCCATATCACCCGAACAAAATCACACTTAAAGAACAACTTATCATTGGTTTCCACCTCCAAACGACATAAGGAGTAGATATAATCTGTTGGTTCATCCTCACCAACATGATATTTTTCTTTAGTGTACAACCTGTTAAGAGTACAAAGCCAAGTGATGAATGAGAATTTGGGTGGGATAAATCCTTTCCACAAGGACTTATAAACTCTCTCACATGATTGATTCGGTTGGCCATAGATAGTCAGGAACGTAGCTTTGTACATAAACTAATAGGCCTCAGAAGTGAATTTGGTCGAGCCTGTCCATTTGGCCATTGCATCTTTTAATGCATTGATATTTCCACCAAAAATTCCCATCAATTCATCTCTCAAAGTGTAGAGATTCTTGAAGTAGAGAGAGTACCTTTCTGCAATTCGACCGCTAGGGGCAATAGGATCAATCCTCCAAATGTCATTTACTTGCAAGTAATGTGTGTGCACCCATTTTACCAGAAGCGAATCTTTCTATGGACATCCCATTGGTGTTGGGCCATAACCGCCTTATTCCAAACTTTGAAGTCTCGAATGCCAAGGCCTCCATTCAATCTGGGCATACACAACTTCTTCCACGAAACTTTGCTTTTATGTTTTCCACCCTACAAGAATCTCTAGCATTTCTACTCCAATGCTTCCATGACATTATTTTGTATAATGAAGTGATGAATCCAAAAGCCAATAATACCCAGAACAGCTGACCGGATGAGCTTAAGCTTTCCTGCATATGTGAGAGTTTGCACCTTGAACTTCACTATTTCTTCATCCACCTTCTCTAGTAGTGTTTCGAACTGAGTAGTTTTCAGTTTATCCCAACTCCGAAGAATTGGGATTTTGTAGCATTAATATATAGACCCGAGGTATGTTCAAATTCGTTCAAAGCCGCCATAAATATGAGGACTAAGTCTGTGTCAGCACGAGAGAATAGCATCAGATTATCTGCGAAGGCAAGATGGGTGATCTGAACGTGTTCACATCTCGGATGGAAATGAAAATGTCTGGATTCCGCTTTCTTTTTCAATAATCTAGAGAAGTACTCAATGCAAATTACAAAAAGTAGAGGGGAGAGAGGATCCCCCTGTCTAACTCCCTTTTCACCTTTAAAGTAATCGCAATATTTCCCATTTACAGAGATTGAGAATGTTGAAGTTTGTACACATTCCATAAGCCTGTCTTTCAGTTTTTCTGGAAATCCATGACCAATCAAAACTTTACTCATGTAATTAGATCAACTACGTACATCAACACGGAAGGGTAATGTAATTAGGTAAATTGTGTCTTGATTTTTATTGTAAACCAACATGTATGGGTAAATGTCAAATCCTTACTCATGTAATCAGGTCAAGTACATCTTTACTTTTGTTGTAAACCAACACAGAAGGGTAAAGATCAAAACTGTATTTATGTATTTTGATCAACTACATCTCTACTCCTACTATAAACCAATCTGGAATGGTATATAAACCAATCCAGAATAGTAAGGTAATTAGGCCAACTGTATATCTACTTCTATCGTAAACCAAACTTAATTGTCTAGATCCCAAAAATATGGTTACGTTCCCAAATGGATGCGAATTTATTGCTAAATTCGCTTTGGGGTTTCTGCCAACAACTCTTCAACCCTTTTTCGTACACTAAACCATAATCCCTCCATCCCACTATTAATTGATCAATTTGACTTTTGAAAGTCAAATTAACCGAAGTTCGACCATTAAATTTTATTATCATATAAATAAAACTATTATCATATTATATGTCTTTGCATTCATGTAACATATATTTTTATATTATAATTTTTTTGAAATTATTTTACACACATAAATAAAGATATTAATATTTAAAAATTGATATAACTTACTTTTAAAAGTTAAACTAAGTAATTACTGGTGGGATAGAGTAGTATACCCCGATTTTAGGATTTTACTTCAAACCAGAAACCTCCCACGGTCAAAGTCTTCTTTTGCCCAATTATTCAGACTTTCAGAGCATGCCTTCAAAGGACGTCAGAATACTATTCCCAAAAGAATTCACACTGCCCTAAATCCAAATCCAATACTGTTGGAGTAACCTTCTTTTTTTCTCCTTTTTCCTTCAAATTTTACAATTGGACGTTTACTCATTTTGTCATTTGAGAAAAAAGAAAGTCATCTCTAGGAAAGATTGTCATTCTTGTAACATTAAATTAAATTACACACTTACTATTTGACAGCCAGCAGTATCAAAGTTTGACCAGTATTTAAATAAATATATACAATAATACTCGTTTTATGTGATATTGTTGGATTCTTCGTAATAAATAATTTCTAAATATCAACTTTTTATTTACAGTTATTATATGCGGTTAAAGATATTTATTAATGGCCAAATATGTTTCTTGAACACCGTGAAAAAAATTTCATGCAATTTATGCTGGTACGGATGAAGTACAATATTAGACATAGTTTCTCTATCTCAGACTCACCTTGTTATCTTTCCTTCCAAACATCGTATTTGTCTATTGATATTATGCATAAATAAATTAATAAAAAATTAATGATATGAAAGATTCATCAATATTCATGTAATATTATATTGTTGGGAATTTAATTCTTTGTCTTTTATCACCAATTTCAATCACTAGGAATTAGTACGATCGCAGCAGAACATGGTCGCAAAACACTTGACATTATTGAATAGTTACAAAACAATGAATTTTAAAAGGTTCTACTAAATCCAGTTTACGTTCGCCAGAGGAGTGAACTAGTATTATTAAAAAGAGAATTACATACTCCCTTCGTCCCATCCATTTCTGCATAAAATCATTTTACGATTTCCAATAAATATATTTGATTGTAAATAAATGTAGCTACAGACAATAACATCACACAAAAATTAATATTTAGAAACTTCATGTTACAACGAATCTACCCATATCTTGATATGAATTTCCTTGCGAAAATACTGGATTACGGAAAATTGATTTAGATTCTGATTGTGATTAGGGTTTGAGATTGGCTGAACTCACCTCTATTTAAAGAGGCTTGGCCGATATTATTAGACACACTTTTATCAAACATATATTCAAATTTTTTAGACATTCTCATTATCTCCATTGTTGCTTAAACTTTCGGGCTATTTAAGTTTCAATTTCCTTTGTAAGTGTACTCTGCGGGCTAGACGCTTATAGAGAAACCTTGTGATCTAAACCTGTGGGCTATTTAGAGAGAAAGTTAGAGTTAAGTGTACCCTGCGGGCTAGACGCTTGAATTCATGCATTTATTCTAGGTGTTGCCGAAATCCTAGTTTAAGCAAAGATCCAATTTTCTGCAATTCAGAGTGTTCGCAAGGAGATTCATATCAAAATCGATGTGGGATATATCTTTCAACATTATGTTCATGAAAATAGCCGATCATAGCTATTAAGCAATACAAAATAATAATAAAATCAATGTTAGATATTATAGGTAGATATTAAGTCCGTCTCTTAAACATAGTATTTTTGTAGTTGATGGAAAAATCAGAATTGATGTGTCTGCGACTCCATCAATGTATGTCGTCGGTGCTCAAACGTCAATATGCAAGAATAGACATTTGGGGAGTTTTGAGAGGAAAACCTTCCGATACTTAAATTAACAAGTGTGTATGTAAAAAAGTATCAGATTGTGAATGAATCCAAAGTAGGTCATAGCTGTATATTTTACAGGGTGGGGATCGTGCGTGATCTCCGTGATTTCCTAGGCTTACTATTCCCTTTCCTTGTGGAGCAAATAATAGTCTTTGACTTCAATTAGGAATCATAGAATCTATGCTAGAGCGTGTCTCAAATATTTCCCCAATGTGGATCTCGCAGGGCCATCAATGTATGAGAATTAATGATCGACTAGGCTTTGGGCCAGTTATCATCAATAGTCCCATAGTGGAAAAACAGCCTTTCAATGTTAAAGAACCTTTCGACAGGTTTTCATTGCAGGCGACCTTTGGCTTTCTCAATTTGTATATCATTGGAGCTTGCAAAGGAACCTTTCAAAAGATTTCCATCGAGGGCAACATTTGGCTTTCTTGATTTGTCGATCATTGGAGTCTTAGACCATAAAATGACATGCATTAAGGGAAGTTACTAAGTTGTGTGCTAGGTGTTAGGCCTTTTAAGAGGAGTGATGCAAAGATTTCACACGCGTTACTGAATTCCAAGGTGAGCTCTTAATATTATACTACTAGAAACACCCCCCAACAGCGATATGTAGCAGTTATTATAGAAAAACCACTGCCATTATTTTTTCTTTGAAGCTATCAATTTAAAAACCTCTACAACTACAATTATTGTAACATCTATTTATTGAATAACCACATCTAGAGTAAGTTTTTAAGTATTGAAGAAAAATCATAGCAGCCGTTTTCTATATAACTGTTACTATATTATTTTTGGCGGAAAAGAAAAACACATATGATTAGAAATCAGCTGCTTCGTTCTCTACCATTAAATTTGATGTGATAGATAATTACATTTTTAGCGTGTGTTACAATAATAGCTGCTATGTAACTCGTATAAAAACCTTTGATATTGACAAAAAATTAAAGCAGGTTTGCACTCATGGCCTACCTACCATTTTCATTGCTATAGAGATGTTGAATACAACATTCAATGCTAGTTGTAAGGATTATTTAGAGATAAATTACATTGCATTTGATTATGAAAAATGGCACCGATAATTGCACGGGTGACTGATACATAAATTTTTTCCCAACATTTACAAGCAAGAATAGGAAAGAAAGGTTTTGAAAAAAGGTTTTATGATATGAGTTACTCTAGAATATGTACTGGAGCTTTATGACATTTCACCAAAAAAATTGTTTATTTAATATATCTATATTTAGGTAAGAATAACAAAAAAAATATGTATTTTGGAGTAAGGGATAATAGAGTAACACAATTTGGCCTACAATATAATTTTCCAAGACTGTATGGAAGTAATCAATGTTGACTTTCGAGGCCCTTTTGTTAACCCATACATACCCAAATTGCAAATTCGTAATCTTATATTATTGAATTGCATTTTGGTGTTGTCAATTTTGTGATTCAACAACTCCAACTTTCTTGGAGGGACCGATGTGCAAAAAGTAAAAACTTTAATCGTAACTCCAAATTGAAATCTGCTGGAACGTGATGCTACCCTATACACCCCCATTGTATGTTTTCAAGTCTTTAAGTTAGTATTTATCAATAATTATGCAAAAGAACATATTTGTAACCTTTTCGGATTTCCATTTCTTAATTCTAAGTAACCAACTCTAAATTACTCTAGAACATATACTAGCATATTCCAACATTTGAACAAAAATATTTCTAATTTTATGCAAAATAACCAAAAATCATGTATTTTGGAGCAATGGATAATTGGGTAACACAATTTTGGGCCACACTGTAATTTTTCGAGATTGTGTTGAAGTAATCAATGTTGACTTTCGAGGCCATTTCGTTCACCCATACATGCCCAAATTTCAAATTCCCAATAGTATATTATTGAATTGCATTTTGGTGTTGCCTATTTCGTGATTCTGCAACTCCAACTTTCTGGGAGGGACCTAAGTGCAAAAAATAAAAACTTTACTCGTAACTCCTAATTATAATCCGCTCGAATATGATGCTACCCATGGACCCCATTGTATTTTACAAGTTCGTGACATAGTATTTATCAATAATAATGCAAAAAAAACTTATATGTAATCTTTTCCTACTTCCTTTTTTTACTTGTAAGTAACCAACTCTAAATTACTCTAGAACATGTATAAGCGCTTTCTAACATTTCAACAAAAAAAATCATCTATTTAATATTTCTATATTCATTCAAGAATAACAAAAAATATTTTGGAGCAATGAATTATAGGGTAACACAATTTTGGGCCACAATGTACTATTCCAAAACTGTATAGAAGTAATCAATGCTGTCTTTCGAGTCCCTTTCGTTCACCCATACATGCCCAAATTGTATAGTCTCAATCATATATTATTGGATTGCATTTTGATGTGACCAATTTTGTTATTCAACAACTCTAACTTTCTTGGAGGGACCTAAGTGCAAAATTTAAAAACTTTACTAGTAACTTCAAATTGAAATCCGCTTGAATGTGAAGCTCCATACACACCCTCATTGTATTTTTCAAGTCTGTAAGAGAATATTTATTAACAATGCGGCACAAGAGCATATTTGTAATCCTTTTCGATTTCCCTTTTTTACTTCTAAGTAATCAATTCTAAGTTACTCTACAACATGTACTAGCATTTTCCAACACAATTGTTTTCCTATTTATGTAAGAATAAAAAAGCATGTTTTTGGAGAGAACGATAATATCATAACAAAATTTTACGTAGTATTACTCTCGGGCATTGAATGAATCCAAAAAAATTGAATTTAAGTAGTAATAGGTCACAACCTTTGGGATATTGTAGCAGCTCTTTTTTAAAAGAATAAATAGCTACTACAGCGTTGGAAAATCCCAAATTTGGTTTACTCTCAGCCATGTATTCAAATCCAAAAGAAAGAAAGAAAATAATTTAGGTACTAATAGGTCACAACCTATGAACACTGTAATAGCTGCTACGGTGTTAGAAAATCTCGGAGATTTTTACGTAGTAGTATTATCGGGCATGTGAATAAATACAAAAAAAAATGAATTTAGGTAGTAATAGGTAGCAACATTTGAGACATTGTAGAAGCTATTTAAAAAATAAATATAGCTACTAAGGTGTTAGAAAATTTCAAACCTGTTTAATCAGTGGTCCTCTCGGGCATGTATATAAATGTAAAAAAAGCATAATTTAGGTAGTAATAAGTCACAAACTTATGATTATTGTAACAACTCTTTTGTGAAACAAATAATAACTGCTAAGGTGTTGAATCTCCACCATTTGATAGATTTAATTTCCACCATTAAAATATCTTATATAAATACTAAAACCCTTCATTTTCTGATATCCCCAAAATCACAAGTATATGTCGCCACTATCTTTTTCATTTTCTGTTTGGACCTCACACCGCCACCATCTCCTTCCTGCACCCTCATGCCTCCGCCTCGCTGCTACCACTTCTCGTACTGCCGCTGGAGAACCCCTTCTTCGCCAGGAAGCTCTCGTTTTTCGCCGCTGCCTCGTGAAGCTTTGTGCTTCCATAGTCTCCTCTGCCGTGAAGCTCACCTCCGCCGTTCGCCGGGAAGCTCCGTCGTTCGCTCGCCTCTATCTCCCCTGATATGTCTTACGACATCCAAGGTTACGATATGATTTGCTATATATACACGTTAATATAAAAACATGTATTAGTAATATTTTAAAACTTGAAAATAACTATTTTTAATATCCATACATACTTTTTTTTAAATAACACTAGGTACCTCCAGCTCACGCGGTGCGTGAGCTATCAGATTTAACCAAAAAATTGGGATCTTTATTCCTGATCATATGGGTTTCCCATGTTACAAATTATGTACCAATTCGTACGAATTCTATAGATTCGAGAAAACATTAGTTAAACATTCTAATAGAGAGTTGGATCTTAATTCTCCAGGTTATGCGAGTGACAACTTTTTAAACAAGAATTATTATTCTTTTACTTTTCAACTTCATTGTATATAGATGAAGGAAGCAAGGAGTGATGAAAAATGGAAACAAGTGCTAGAATGACCTTAACTTTAGTCTGAAAGTGCCAATATAACCCTGCAAAAATCATAAAGTGCCAAAATAATCCTAACTTTATAATGTATGTGCCAATCTAACCTTGGACGTTGAAGTCAATGAAAATTTAGGCCAGAATATGATGAAATGACATTTTTGCCCCTTTATCAAAAAAATAAAATTTAAAAGAGTGAAAAAGATGAAAAAGACCCCAAGCTATCTAAATGGAGTTTTCCCCCACTTTCATATTATTTCCTCTCATTCCTGCTCTCACCTATAGTTTCCCCTTCCACACTCCAAACACCATCCCTCTGCATTTTCTGTCGATCACCTCAGGCGCCGTCGCTGAAGGAATGTCATCGATCGACTGTGCAGGTGGTTCTATCACCGAACCTATGGAAAGAAGACCGGAGCCGTTCGTCATCGTATTTGGTCCCCAAAATAGGGGAAGTTGAAAAAAATGGTAAGCGGGAGGCAGTTTGTCTATATTATGTCTCATTTATGCCTTTTCATTTAAAAAATTACGTGGTTTTGAAGCGGGTGTAAAATTTTGGGGGAAAATTTGACAGTGGGTGTGAGTTGTTACTTGTTAGGGATTTTTGCTTGAAGTGTTATGTCGTAGGAAATGTTGTTATTTTATGTTTGGAGAGGTTTTATTATTGATTGGGATTGAGTTTGTAATGATTGTGCATGGTTTGAAGTTTTTACCGATCAAAACTTTGTATTTTAGGGACCTAGGATTTCATTTTTTGTTGGCTGAGAAGAATGGCTCTGCCTCATTGAATTGTAAGTGTTGTTTTACTGATTATCATAGAACATTAGTGCAGGTAGAAATGAAAAATAGAAATGAGTCAACTTCAAATTTCTTAGATTCAAAAAGTGAATGAGGTGTGTAATGGGGCATGTTTGACATCATTTCTGGGAGGAGCAGGAGATGAGTAACGTCTTAGGAAGAAGAAGAATGATGCGCATGTTTTTTGGTTTCTAGAAAGTAAAATTTTGAGTTACATATATATTAGATTAAGCAAGGGTAACATGAGAACAAAAAATTTAGCTTTTAAGGGAGGGTATTTTTGTCATTTCAACTTTGGTCAAAACTAAAATTTATGAGTCATTGCCAGAATAGTGACAAAAGGTTATATCGGCACAATTCGTCATAAAGTTAGGGTTATTTTAGCACTTTTTGGTTTTACAGGGTTATATTGACACTTTCAACCTAAATGTGGGGTTAGAAAATGATGTACACTCTGCTCCAATTTACAATCCCCAAAAAACTTCTTTTCATCCATTATATCTCCATTTTCAAACAAATTTATTCTTCCAATCCTACAATCATGGTCTTGTGAATCTTCAATCTTCAATCTTCAATCTTCTAACATTCTCAAGAGTTGCAATTTCCTCAAATTTATCTATCCAATTGAATTCACTTCTAATGTTGAAGTCCTCTCTACAATATCTCTGAACATATTTTGGGATTAAGACTTGTTAGAAAACCAAGTACGTGCAATTAGTCTGCCATCAAATGCCATAAGAAAATGTCCGAGATCACACACCTTGATCTTTACAAATAAATCTCCCTGACATGTTGCTGCTAGATATCAGATACTTCTTCAGGTTGCGCCACTTGAATCCGAGCAGAATTGCATTTTGTGGTGTTTTGCCGCTGGTTATTTTTAATTTCTCTTTTATCATAAAACTTGAAATTAATAATAATATCTTCAATTTCACCTTCCCACCGAGGATTTCCCGACTGAGGTCGTTAGCGCTCTTCAATGCATTCAACAACAGTTTTATCGCTCCCTGCCATAGAAAATCATCTTCCTCAAGTACCTTGAGTATTTCAACCTCCGGAGGTGCTACACAGACTAAGGTTCTATTAATAAAGTTACCAAACAAGTAAAAGTAACTCAATTATCAAGAGTACAAGCTAAAACAACCAACTGCAACACAAGAGAAAAATATAAACAGACAAAACATGCAACATGAATTTTGTCAATCTCTAAAAATAGAAATTCACATCGAAACAGAGAACAAGGGGGAAATATTCATGAAAAATTATGCATACAACAAAATATATAAAAAGTATATGATTAACACAAGAAAATTAGGCATATAAGTCTCAATTGGAGTGATGTTATGTTACAACATAAAAAGATCAATGCAAAAAGAGATCCTAGTTAGAACTTAGAACAACTTACTTGCAATTGGAGCTGAAATTTCTTGAGGTAATCAATGGATTTATTAAGCATGGAAGCCTATGATTATGATGTAAAATAATGTGAAAAATAACACAATTGAAACATATTACTGTAAGGATTGTTTTTCATGAACTTAAAAAAGTAGAGATCCTATATGTAGTCAAATGTAGGGTACAAATTTACCTTGTTTGAATTCAGTATTAAGTTATGCAAAACCTTTCATTTTCTCATTAATCTTACTTCTCCTTCTTCGTCCAATATAACAAATTATTCAAATACCAGCTATAATTCAAAATCAAGAATCACTATAATTTCAACAAATATAGCAAACCTGTTTGGACAAATTATGAACTTTAGTAGCTTTACTCCTATTGGAAGAAGAAGAAAAACACCCCTATGTTGGTTTGAACAAAGCCACAACTGCAACACCTTCAAATTCCTGTCTAAAAAGGCCATTACTCAGCATAATATACATAGAACATACAAGCAAAAAGAGGAAATACAAGAAATAAAAATGATTAAAACTGAGTGCCTCACTTTCACAATCATACTCATTCCGATCGTTGAAGATGGAGTTTCGTTCGGTTGCTTGTATCTTTTTGGGATATAGTGCCAAACACAAAGGTTATTTATGTTACCATGT
>JAULKM010009808.1:0-14855 GCA_032355605.1 Rubia tinctorum
GTTTCACTATGCACTTCTTCTTATGGAATTCCACGGTTATATTATCATCACATAGTTGGCTGATACTTAGGAGATTAACCTTTAGATCTTCCACCAATAGAACATTGGTAAAGGTTAGAAATCCCTTTATAGACAACTCACCTTTTCCAACCACCTTGTTTTCTTTCCATCACCAAAGGTAACAAATATGCCATCATAGGGTTTGATCTTCCTTAAGTACTCTTGCGATCCAGTCATATGTCAAGAACATCCACTATCAAAGTACCACGAATCCCCAAAGTGTACAATAAGAGAAGTATGAGCAAAAAAACAAGTATTAGTGCGTTTAAGAACACATACCTTTCGAACCATCTTTGATCGTTGGGTATCATCTATGTTGGAACATACATACAGCTGTCGTCCGTTCATAATATCTCTCAGTAATTTGAGACACCGTTACTCAGTATGACCTTGAAACATGGGATAACTACAGATGAGAGACTTTCACACACGAGTCTTAATCACCTTTCTCTTCATGTCCTGCACTTCAAGTTTGAAGCTCTTTCCCATGGTCAGAATGTCGTCTAACTTTGCATTGCTATAATTTAACTTCCTGATTGTTACTTCTGCCAATTGTGCCCTCTTAGTGATAGAATTTACTTTCACGTTCAGATCTTCAACTGCACTCTTAAGTTTTTCAACCTGCACTTTTAATTCCTTCTTTGCTTCAGCCCATTGATTTTTCTCCATCTTCAAGGTCTTGTTTGCGTCAGTCACCTTTAACCACATGTCATACATTTTTTCATATGAAGTGTAGATATCTTCACTACTCACAGATTGGTCTTCATCATCACTGGAAGTATCGGCAGAACGTATGTTGAAACATACCGTATCTGTGTTGGAACATACAGCAGTATCTGTGTTGGAACATACGTCCACAACTTCATTACGATTTTTTTCTCCAAACGCTATATAATTCCTAGTAAGTTCCTCTTCATCTTCTTCATCTTCACTCCACGGGGTTACATACGACCTTCCTTTTTCTTCCGAGTATTAGCACATTCAGCCTGAATATGTCTATACCCTTCACATTCTCTGCATTGTGGCTCACAGTTGTTTCCAGAGTATTGAAATCATGATATGTTCCCATTAAACCTTTCCTCATAATTATTATTTACCACTTTCTTGAGCATCCTCGAGAGATTCCTTGTGGTAAGAGCAAGTTCCTCTTGACGATTGTTTCTAAACGACGAAGTTTTGAATGCCAAATCCTTCATTGGATGTTCCAACATCATTTCATAGGTTTGTAGCGATCCCATTAAGTAATCTAGAGTCATGGTGGACACATACCTTGCTTCTTCTATTGCCGCAACTTTCATAGAGAATCTGTGAGAGAGAGATCTCAAAGTATTTTTCACCAGTTTAGACTCCTTGTACGTTTTACCAAGTTGATACGCCATATTTGAGATGTCTCTTAACTTTCCATTGAACACAACAATAGTATTATCTTCCTCTATCTTCAATTCTTTGAACTGTGTGGCCAACATCAGGAGCTTTGATTCATGTACACGACTTGTTCCTTCATGCACTGTTTGTAGAATATCCCATGCTTTCTTTTCCTGATGACATGTAGAGATGAGTTTGAACTGATTTTTATCTACCGCAGTAAAGATAGCATTTAATGCTTTGGAGTTTGCCAAGCCATCCATTTTTTCATCTCGAGTCCACGACTCTCTAGGCTTCACTACTGGCTCTTTAGAACTCGATTCTTCTCCTTTAGAACTTTCAGCAACTGGAGGTTTCCATTCTATTTCAACATAGTGCCAAGCCAGTTCATCTAATGAATTTATGAACACTCTCATGCGAGCCTTCCAGTAGTTGTAATTTGTTCATTCCAGTAGAGGTGACCGAGACACAGAAGCTCCTTCTTTTGTCGCCATGGTAACCGGATCACACTTTCCTTGACACAACCAAGGTAGAACGTAAGTGACCAAGCTCTGATACCAATTGAAAAACTGGTTTTTACCATTTTAGGCTAACTATCAAACCTATGTTCCAACATAGTATATCTAACCAAGTATGTAAAATAAATAATTCGCGAGACACACAACTTGATTACGCAGTTCGGTGAAATCTACTAATCAGAGATACAATACAAAGTACACCATATATCTATACTTATCTTCTAATTACAACGTGTGGATTTTGCAAGCTCCCCTTGCTACTGATTCGCCTTGATCAGACTCTCTCTGACCTCGAAACTCGTCAACGCTGGATCTCCTCCTCCCGAGAAATTAAGGTGTACGACTCTGAACTTGATCAACAGGTCACGTACCTTGGAACATATAAAATCTGGCTCTTTGCAAAACTTCTCGGCAGATTGTAAATTTGAAGTACAGATTTTTCTCAATTAAATTCGCACCGCTTGCAGCCGTATAATGTCCTCTATTTATAGTCCATATGCAGATTGGAATGATCCATAATTATCTCCATAATATTCCTATTCCTTATCTACTTCTGAAGCATATCTAAATCTCATAAATAAATGGATTTTCCTTATCTCAAATATCCCATAATATTCCATAAAACATTATGTTTTCATACGGCTGAAATAAATATTGGTTAAACTCCAAGTTTCCATAAATCAAATTCACAACAATGTTCTAGTTGCCAAATCCGAACTGTCTTCAGTATGTTCCAACATGGAAATTCGGAAGTGTGTGTATACATCCTTCTCCATTTCAAATTCTGATTTTAATCAAATCCTTTGGAGATAGGAATTACCAAATACAATCCCTTGAATAATATCTCGTCCATATCTATATGTTCATAGCTAAATATTCCAAATCAATTCCAATTCCATAAATCTAATTCAATCTCATAAATATAGGAATAGATATATTCTCTCATCAAAAACCATCTGGACGAAATATTTCTTCTCGCATTCTTTATTCCATCGAAATTTCCTTATATGATGTTTCAACATAAACTATTCAATATTTGCATAATTTCCACAAATTACCAACTTGATAAATCTGGACTTTACATTTACATTTCCGTGATTTTTAGTCTCTGCAGGATCTGGTCTTTTTTTTAAAGTCAAAACCCACTATTAGTGGGTAGGGAATCTTTATACAATCCTCGATCCTTTAATAAAATGCAAAAACTTTGGTTACAACTGGTTTATAATGAGATTCTTTGGTACTGTGAATATTTTTGTATGTGATTCTGGTAAAAGACCTCCACCCTGTGTGTGAACCCTTTCAAGTCAGACATACAACCCTATTCACTATCCATCCAAAGACTCTCTTAAAACATTAAAATTTAAAATGTGGAAAAGAGAATTTTTTGACACGTGCTACTCTTTTCTAGAATGATTTTCATTGGCAATTTCAAGATGATTTTGAGTGACTAGAGACACGCAATGAAGGTGGTTTGTTATTTCTGCACTAGAACTTGGCAATTTTATGACCGGAAAGTGGTTTAGTGAACCAAGTACCATACTGCATGGAGAACATGCAATTTATGATCAATTCAAAAAGATTCAGATCGAGCATGATTTAGCCATGGCAAGTATAAAGAAAACAAAAATGACATGGAAAGTATAAGTAAAATAAAAATGATACAATTTGAAAATTACGTACCTAAAATAGTAAAAAATATATTGTTAAATTTTTTATAATGTATTCTTAACTTTAATAACTTTCACATCGGGTTATTTATAATATACAAAAACTAGTTCATTATCAGATAGTGTATTATAAAATAAAAATGACATTTTTTTAAAGTTAAAATGATATTTATGAAGATATTTTTTGAGAATTAGCATTTCGAAAATCTAACTAATTTTTCACAATTGGTTCATATAAAAGAGTGAGTCAAAAGAAATTCCACCATTTTTTATGAAATGGGAGAAGTATATTAAAATTAGAATTTTACATAATGTCATACTGGTATCATTTACAATTTCTTGATACAACCACAAAAGGTTTCAAAAAGCATTAACAGAAAGAAAGTACAAATACCTTGAATAGAAAATGCAAGCACACAATAAACGTGTAGATCTCCGGAACCATGAAACGTGGAAGAGGTCGGCCGCGAAAGAAGGTGTCCTTACCCAAGTTGAATTGGAGTCAAGCTGATGGAGAGGAGGAGCGGGAAGGGCAGAACATGGATATGTTTGAAGACCATAACAACAAGATTGCAGAGGAACTGGAGCAAATGGAGAAATTGTCAGCAAAAGAGGTAAATCTGAGTATCTCACATGTAGTGACAAGTGTGAATGTGAAGGATAGATTGTGGGTGGATATTATTCGGGAAAATAGGGTAAATGAGAATGGTATGAAGATTGAGTATGTTCCTCCAACTATGATAAATGGAGAAATTAAAGTAGAAATTGAAATGAGTGATGTTGAATCTGAGCTGCTATTTTGGAAAAATGTCATTATTATGTATGTACTAGATGGAGATTTATCGTTGAATGCTGTCAAGAGATTTATCGTCAAATGCTGGTCGTTTGTAACCTTATCGAAGCTGTTTTTACAATAATGAGGGGTACTTCATTATAAAGTTTAAAACCCTGGAGGATCGAGATGTTGTTATGAGGAAGGGGCCTTATACGATCTATAGTAAAGCTATGTTCTTACATGTCTGGAAGGAAAAATTCTCGATGAAGAATGATGTGGCAAAGAATGTACCAATTTGGACAAAATTTCCAGGTCTACCACTAAACCTATGAGGGGGGGGGGGACAGAAGTTTGGGGGAAATTGGAAGTGCCATAGGTAAACCCATAGTCACAGATGAATGCACTGCTGGAAAATTTTGTGTTTCTTATGCCAGGCTATTGATTGAGATCGACATATCTCATAAGATACCTGAGGAGATAAGTATCAGGGATATAAATGGAGAAAAACTTAAGCATAAAATTAAATTGGAGTGGAAAGCACCGTTATGCAACAAATGCTAACAAAGTGGGCATAAATGTAAAGAAACGGAGAAGAAAGTGATTCAAAAATGGCAGATTAAACAGTGATCATAGAAGAATAGGAAGGATGATGAGAAAGGTGAAACTGATGAGAAAGGTGAAACTGATGAAACAGTGAAGATAACCAGTTCAAAAGATGAAAATGAGGAGGAATGACAGCGTGTGAGATCAAAGAACAAAGGGAAAAAAGTGGATGATATTGACCTGCATCAAGAGGATAAAATAGTTGGATCAACATCTATCCCAGAGAGGGTGAGAGTTTGGAATGACTACTCTACCTTGTATGGGAAGGTTCCATGATCACAACTTGGAATGTAAGGGGGCTCAATATAATAGCCAGAAATGCTGAGCTAGGCTCCCGTCTCAGAAGAATGGATCTAGATATGGCTGCATTAATAGAAACCGGGGTAAAAAAAAAGAGAAGGCAGAAGGAGTGAGGAAGAAACTGGGGAGTGAATGAAGATATATATATATATATATATATAACTACAGCTCACATCCAAATGGAAGGTTTTGGCTATTATGGGACGAAAGTTAAGTAAAATTGAAGTTCAGTGGGGAAACAGATCAACTTATACATGTGCAGGGCTGTGACAAAAATGATAGTTTCAGTTTTGGTTTACTGCAATTTATGCAGCAAATCAATTGAAGGAGAGGACGAAACTTTGGCTTGACATAGAGAGGTTGCATTCCAAAGTTGATGGGGGGGGGGAAACATGGCTCTTCATGGGAGATTTCAACAATGTTATGTCTATAAATGACCGAATGGGAGGAAATGAAGTAACGACCTCAGAGTTTTGGGATTTTGAACAGATGATGTACAGAGTGGGGATTTTTGAATGTGAATCAATAGGATATTTTTCACCTGGTCCAATAGACAGGTTAATAATGTGATATATTCAAGGATTAATAGGGCTTTGGGGAATATAAGCCGGTTCCAGAAATACCCATAAGTCAAAGTTGAGGTGCTTGAACCAGGAATATTAGATCACGCTTTGCTGCAAATTAGATTACACGAGGAAGAGAAAAGGGTGAGAAAACAGTTTAAAATGCTAAATGTATTAATGGAAGATCAAGGGGTTCTGGAGGAGATTGAGAAAAGCTGGAAGGTGGAAATTAATGGCAGAGCTATGTATAGAACATGGAAGAAGCTGATAAGGCTGCAGAAAGTCTTAATTTCCCACATAAAGAAAACATCAGGTGCAAAGAAGAAACTAGAGTTAGTCAGAGAAGAACTCATAGTAGCACAAAGAGAACTGAGTAACCAGAAAATGAACAGGGAATGCATACTAAAGGTGGTGAAATGTACTGAAGATGTCATGAATGGAGTGATACAGATGAGAAGCTAGCAAGAAAGAAAGCTAAAATTGATTGGTTGAGGTAATGGACAGTAATAATGTGTACTTCCACGCATCACTGAAGGCAAAAAATAGAAGGATTGGGATAAATGGGCTAGAAAGGAGTGATGGAACAATGGTGATAGATCAGCAAGGGATGGAGGAGGAAATGCTGAAATTTTATGGTGACCCAATAGGGAAATCAACTGAACAACTGCAAGGTATTGACATGGAGACTATGAGACATGGAATAGAAATGAGTGCAAATGGGAAAAGGAGTCTGATTCAGAAAGTAACTGAAAAGGAAATTTGGAGTGCTCTAAAGGGAATTCGTGATCTAAAAGCACCAGGACCTAATGGGTACAACTCGAAATATTTCAAAGAAAGTTTGGGGATAATAGAAACTGATGTGGTGGAGGTTGTGCAAGAATTTTTTGAGCAGGGGATTTTATACAAAGCAGTAAACAGTACTTTGGTGACACTAATCCCCAAGCACCAAGCCACAAGAAAAGTAGAAGAATTGAGGCCCATATCATGTTGCTCAACAATGTACAAGATCATTTAGAAAATACTGACAGACAGATTGAGCAGAGTAATCACAAAAATAGTGGATGTAAGCCAAGCATTATTTGTTCCTGGAAGAAACATTTAGGATCACATTATGCTAGCATATGAGCTGGTCAGGGGTACACCAGGAGAATTGGAGGACCTAGATGTATGATGCAGATTGATCTTCAGAAGGCGTATGACACAGTCGAATAGGTTGCTTTGGAGGCTATTCTGAGAGAGGAAGGTATACCAGGTCAGTTTATTTCCTGGATCATGAAATGTGTCTCTACAGTGTTATATAAGTATGTTGTTAATGGGATCCCTACAAGATTTATTACTGCAAAAAGAGGCCTTAGACAAGGGGACCCGATATCACCCCTTCTGTTTGTAATATGATGGAATATTTGCAAAGGTGTCAAATAGGTATGTTATTAATGGGACCCCTACAAGATTTATTACTGCAAAAAGAAGCGTTAGACAAGGGGACCCGATAGCACCCCTTATATTTGTAATCATGATGGAATATTTGCAGAGGTGTATGAGGAACTTGGGCAGAAACAACAGGTTTACTTACCATCCAAAATGTGAAAAAGTGAAGATCATTAGCATAAGCTTTGCAGATGACTTGTTATTGTTGGTAAATGGAGATGAAGAGTCTGTGCAGTTGCTCATGCAGGAATTTCAAAGATTTACTAAGTCTACGGGGCTTAATGTAAATCAGAGTAAATGCAGGATTTATTTTGGTGGATGAAGAGATGGGCTGAAAAATAAATTGATGGAGCTGATGAGTTTCAATGAAGGGGTTCTACCTGTTAAATATCTTGGTGTTCCACTGTCAAGTAGAAAGATCACAATCTTAACAAGCCACCCGTTGATAGAGAAAATGACTGAAAGGCTAAGGCATTGGAGTGAGAGACTTTTGAGCTATGCAGGTAGACTCCAGTTAATTAAAAGTGTTATGTTTGCCATAGTTAATTACTGGATGCAAAGCTTCCCATTGCCGAAAGTTGTGCTAAAGCATATTGAAGCGATATGTCGGTCATATCAGTGGAGTGGATCTGAGGAGATTACGAAAAAATCCCCAGTTGCATGGGATAGAATCTGTTCACCAAGAAGAGAAGGAGGGCTCAACCTGATTGCACTCAAAAAAAATGGAATGATGCAAGAATCTATGTAAGAAATCAGATAGCCCGTGGGTCAAATGGCTGCATTCATACTACATAAAAGGGGAAGAAGTTCTGAATACTACTTTTCCTAGTAGCAACTCTTAGTTGTTGAAGAGGCTGGGCAAAGCTATAGAGAACGTGAAGGGACTTGATTGCTGGGAAAAAAAGTTGCAGAGGAAAAAGATCAGTATTCGACAAATATATGAGTTCTTACGGGGAGAAGGAGAAGAGGTGGATTGGAGTAAGATAATGCTGGACAATATGGCAAGGCCGAGAGTGAAGTTTACGCTCTGGTTATGCTTCCTTGAAAGATTGCCGACGAAGGAAAGACTCAGAAAGTTTGGGGTGAACCTGGATCCAAAGTGCAAATTCTGTGATGAAGAAGAAAACTTGCAACATCTGTTTTTCAACTGCACGAAAACACGGGAGATATGGATGTCGATATTGAAATGGATAAAGATTGATAGGAAGCCCGGAAGCTGGGAAGAGATTTTTTTTTGGTTGATTCAGAGGAGCAGAGGTAAAGGCTAGAGAGGAAGGTTTCTTAAGCTGGCTGCTGCTGAGACTATATATGAATTGTGGAGCTTAAGAAATGAGAAATGCTTTGGGAAAGAAGGTCAGACCCGGGATATAGTGAAAATGATTATAGATGCTATTGTGTATAGTGATTTTATGAATAAAAAACTAAGAGGAAAACGTGTAAAGTTTATGATTGTAGAGTAAGGTAGAAGGAAGAGCTTGTTAGTTCTTTCACAATTTTGGTAATGAGAATTTTTTTATACATTTCTAAAAAATAAAATAAAATGCAAGCACAATAGCTCTCTGATAGATTTTCTCAAATACCATCATCATTTGAATCTCTCTTGTGTGTGTTAGTATGTGTATTTTAGTGTGTGTTAGACCTTGTACACTAGAGATTATATAAGCTACTTTCATCTCATACCATTTACATTCATCTCATATCATTTATCATCATCTCATATCATTTCATACCATCTACCTTCATCTCATACAATCTACCATCATATCATATCATCTCATACCATCCATCTATCATCATCTCATACAATCTTTAATAATCTCTTTTATCATCTCCAATAATCTCAAAACTATTTTCAACTCTTTTTAAAAAAAAATCAATTCTAATTGTCATGAAAATTATTTTAAATATTAATATTTTACAAAAATATATTTTAAATAATTATTCTCAATAATTATTTTCAATATTAATATTTAATTCTTTAGTAAATATATAATAAATATTTATTTTAAACACTAATATTTATTTTAAAAATTAATATTTAGTAAATATTTATATTACATATTTATATTAAATATTAAAATTTATTTAAAATATTACATAAAAAATTAATATTTGAAATATATATTTATTACATATTTATTTGAAATATTAAAATTTTAATAAATAATTATTTTAAATAATTATTTTGAACATTAACATTGTACTAAATGTTTATTTAAATATTCATAAAAAATATTTATTTTAATATTAGTATTTTAATATTTTTAAATAATTATATTGAATATTAATATTTTAGTAAATGTGTATATTGAAAATTTTCAAATATTCATTTTGAATATTAATATTTTAGTAAATCAATATTTTAAATACTTATTTTAAAAAAAATATTTTACTTATTAATATTTCAGTAAATGTTTATTTTGAAAATTTATTTTAAACATTAATATTTTAGTGAATTTTTATTTTTCACATTTATTTTAAATATGAGTCCATCTCTTGAAAGACGGTATTTCCATAAAGTATGTAAAGTCAAGGTTTAAACTGTAAATTAGAAGAAATCAAGATAAAATTTTCTGATTGCATTAATCGGGTCATAAATTTAGTCCAGCTCAACATATTGTATTTATTTAAATTCTGTTTTGCATTATATTTAGGGCAAACGACTTGGGAGCCCCCTGAACTCCCTCCATCTTCCCCTTTTAGCCCCTTATCTCTTTTTAAAAATATTTTTAGCCCCTTAACTGTCAAAACTGTTAAATCGTGATCCTTCCGTCTGGTCAAAGCATTAACTTTGATAAAAAAACGTTAATTATAAGGACAAATTAGTAATTTTACATGTTCCTTTTCCTTTTCTCTTTTTTTTTTCTTTTAAAATACAATCATTTTTTCCCTAATTTTCTTTTAATTCCTTTTTTCCTCTTTTGAATTCCAATCCTTTTTTCCTCTTTTAATGGAAAATTAATTAGCTATGGATTTTAAAATCTACTTAATTGGAATTACCAAATCCAAAACCTTAATTTTAAGGAGTTAAGCAAGGAATTAAAATCCAATCATTTTTTACTTTTCTATTTTCCTTATTTTCTTAATTTATTTTATATTTTTTTTCATTTCATTTTCCCACCGTCGTCTTTCACCGTCCTCCGCCGCCTGCCGCCACCTCGCCACCACCATCTATCCTCCACCTCACCATCTTGCCACCACCATCTATCTTTTGTTACCTCGCCACCACCATCTATCCTCCACCATCCAGTCAACCATCACCATTTATTCTCCTCCCCGCCACCATCTATTCTACTCCTCACAGCCACAAGAACCTGCGTTGCCATCTCCACTTGCTTCCCCCGCCAGAAACCAATCCCGCCAGTGAAATCGGGGCCTCCCAAGTTGTTTAGGGTAACGTTGGAGGCGGGGATTTCAGATTATGATGGAGAGGTGACGCCGATGGTGATGCCGAGGGTTCAGAGATGATGAGGATTTCAGAGTCCGATGAACAATGAATCAGCCTCCGGATGGTGACGCTGAATGTTTCCGAGATGGGAAGGAGGAATTGGAAGAGAGGGAGAGGGTTTCAGAGTGCTTTTCGGCGGGAGAAAAGAAGAAGAAATTGATAAAATCCTCGGCGGAAGAAAAATAGAGAAGGCGGAGCGGCTCGAAAAGGAGAATAGGAAAAAAAGAAAAGAGAAAGAGAAAAGGAGAAAAAGAGAAAAGGAGAAAGAAAAAGAAAGAAAAAGGAAAATGTAAAATTTCTATTTTATCTTTAAAATTGATGTTTGACTATTACTTGACGCTTTGACTGGATGGAAGGGCCGTGATTTAACAATCATGTCAGTTTAGGGGTTAAAAGTATTCAAAAACAATGAGGGGCTAAAAGGGGACGATGGAGGGAGTTGAGGGGCCTCCCAATTCGTTCACCCTTATATTTATTAAAATTCAGTTCAGTTCAGTTCAATTTATTATATTTATTTAAATCAAGTTCAATTTTTATATTTATTTAAATTTAGTTCATTTTATTATATTTATTTAAATTCAGTTTGGTTTATTATATTTATTTAAATTCAGTTCATTTTATTATATTTATTTAAGTTCTGTTCAGTTAATTATGTTTATTTAAATTAAGTTCATTTCAGTTTTTTTAAATATTTATTGAAATTCAGTTAAGTTTATTATAATTATTTAAAGTCAGTTCACTTTACTTTATTTATTAATATTTCAGTTCACTTCAGTTTATTATAATTATTTAAATTCAGTTTATTTCAGTGTTTTATATTTATTTAAATTCAATTCATTTCATTTCAGTTTATTATATTATATTTATTTAAATTCAGTTCATTTCAGTGTTTTATATTCATTTAAATTCAATTCAATTCAATTTATTTTATTATATTTATATTTATATAATTCAGTTTAGTTCAGACAACTATATTTATTAATGTTTTAGTTCAGTTTAGTTTGTTATATTATTTAAATTCAGTTCAGTTCAGTTTCTTATATTTATTTAAATTCAATTCAATTTCTTATATTTTTAGAAATTAGGCTCACTCCAAACATTCTCTATAATCTCCTAACATCTTCATAATCTCATACCATCTACTTTTATATCATATCATCTACCATTATCCCATATCATGTCATACCATCAATCACCATCTTATACTATCTCCATTTCAACTCAACTGGATAGAGCCTTAGTATGTGTGTCTCAGTGTGTGAGTATGTGCCTTACTTTGTTCTAGTATGTGTTTTAGAGAGAGAGAGAGTGTGTGTGTGTGTGTGTGTGTGTTCTAGTGTGTGTTTTAGAGAGTGTGTGTGTGTGTGCGCGCGCGCAAGGGCAAAACCGGGGGATGGCGATGGCGCTGAAATTAGGTCTAGCCACCACCAAAAAATATAATTTTCTCCCCCATTGAACGACCAACACCGCCCCTGGTTAGTCTTCTCATCAAAGAAGACGGTTGCCCCCTGTTAGTCTTCTCATCGTTTTGATTAAATATCTAAAGGAAAACGTGGGTTAAAACCCAATTGGGCCATTCAAGCAAATCTCAGATTTATAACATAACTCGTGCACTTCTCCAGAGTGTGTGTGTGTGTGTGTTTAAGTGTGTGTATTTAAGAGAGAGAGAGAGAGTGTGTGTGTGTTTAAGAGTGTGTGTGTGTGTGTGTTTAAAAGAGAGAGAGAGTGTGTGTGTGTGCGCGTGCGTGCGTGTGTGTTTAAGAGTTTGTGTGTGTGTGTGTTTGAGAGTTTGTGTGTGTGTGTGTGTGCGCGCGCGAGGGCGAAACTCAGGAGGGTCAAGGGAGGGTGGCGAGGGGGTGTTGGCGCAACCCTCAGATCCGATGGCGTTGAAATTAGGTCTAGCCACCACTGAAAAATATGACTTTCCCCCCCATTGAACAGCCAGCTCCGCCCCCGGTTAGTTTTCTCGTCAAAGAAGACGACTGCCTCCTGTTAGTTTTCTCATCTTTTTGATTAAATATCTAAAGGAAAAATATGGGTTAAAAATTAATTGGGCCATTCAAGCAAAACTCAGATTTATAACATAACTCCTGCACTTCTCGAGTGTGTGTGTGTTTAAGAATGTGTGTGTGTGTATATTTAAGTGTGTGTGTGTGTGTGTGTTTTTTTTAAGAGAGTGTGTGTGTGTTTAAGAGTGTGTGTGTATGTGTTTAAGAGAGAGAGAGAGTGTGTGTGTATTTTTAAGAGTGTGTGTGTGTGTTTTAGAGTGTGTGTGTGTGTATGTGAGTGGGTGTTTGTGATGTGTGTGTTTAAGAGTGTGTGTGTGTGTGTGTGATGTGTGTGTTTAAGAGAGAGTGTGTGTGATGTGTGTTTAAGAGAGTGTGTCTGTTTGATATGGGTGTGTGATGTGTGTGTTTAAGAATGTGTGTGTGTTTAAGTGTGTGTGATGTGTGTGTGTGTATTTAAGAGTGTGTGTGTCTGTGTGTGCGCATGAGTGCATGCGTGCGTGTGTGTTTAAGAGTGTGTCTGTGTGTGTTTAAGAGTGTGTGTCTGTGTGCGCATGAGTGCATGCGTGTATGCGTGCGTGTATGTTTAAGAGTGTGTGTTTAAGTGTTTGTTTGTTTGTTTAAGAGTGTGTGTGTTAAGAGTGTGTATGTGTTTTTTAAGGGTGCGCTTGTGTGTGTGTGTGTTTAAAACTGTGTGTGTTTATGAGTGTGTGATTATATTCTTACTACAATGACCATCAGTTAACTATTAATATATATCATCCAAAAATTTAAAAATAAAGAAGGGTAAAATACAAAACTGGCCAACCCTATTATTTTGCGAAAATACCTATAAAACCTGAAAGTGAGAAACTAGCCCTATTTTTTTAGCAATTGTGCAAACATACCCAAATTGTACTACTTCGGCGTAGACTGGAGGAGCTTCGACCTTATCTGAAAAGACAAAAATACCATTTGGTTTAAAACTGAAAATGTCATGCTCATTCTACCCCTAGCTGACATGGCCTATAGTTTCATTAAAAGGGATTAATTTCAAAACAACTTTTTTCTTCTTCTTCAAACACGCGGTCGATTTCCCTTGCACCACCGCATCCCGCCGCACCACGTGCCACCGCACCCGCCACCGCCCCAAAACATTGTCTCCCCTTTCTAGCTGCCCAAATAACCCTTCCACCACCAATCACCTTCCATCATCGACGTCAAAAACCTTCATCGTGTCCCGTCGTTCGTCCCACTCTTGCGAGCCCACCTCCTTCCTAGCGCTCCCATCACCGGTGTCAAAATCCAGATTGATTTGTCGCGAGCCCGCCGCCCATCAAAACCCATATTGATTTTTACCTCGTCACGCCACCTTCCCAGCCTCGTCCCGCCACCGTCCCAACCCTTCTATCATTGGCGACGCGATTTGCATAGATCCTTGTCCATATCTCGCGGTCGTAGTACGTCGTAGGGTTTACAAGAAGAAGAGGGTGGGTGTATGAGGGTTTAAAATTAGGATAAGAAGAGGGTGGCTCGGCGGAGGGTTTCGAAGAAGAAGAGGGTGGTATAGGAGGGTTTAGAATTAGGAGAATAAGAGGGTGGCTCAGTATAGGGTTCCAGAGAAGAACAGGGCGGCTCGGCCCACCGTGCTGCTGGAAGAAGAAGGTGGTGCAGCGGTAGTGGGATGAATTTTGACCTAGCGGTTTAAGAAGTTTTCAAGTTTAAAAAAGAAGCACTGAGGATAATATCGTATTTCCAAGTTTTCCGAATTTTAATTTTTTTTAGAATGGTATAATGGTCAGTTTATATAATTCCGGCAAATTTCAAGTTGTTAAAGTTCAAGTGACATTTTCAACCAAAAGTTAGAATTACTTTAGCACTTTTCTCAATAAAATAATTTAGAAGTAAATGTTACTCATGTATCTCTTGTGTAGTATTAACCTAATTATTAATTTTAGATGGGAATAGTGCAATTGATTGAATAGTAGGTAAGGAAATTAGTGTAATTATGGCATACCTTAGTTTTCCTCCAACTTGGCAACTAGCTTCGTCATCCTTTCTTCCCTGTCCGCAAATCTCAACATTTTAGAATCAATCAATTTGCAGAAAACTCCACAACCCCACAGCACAAAAACCAAAAACC
>JAULKM010009819.1:0-14854 GCA_032355605.1 Rubia tinctorum
CCCCCCCCCCCGCCAATCAAAGGAAAGACAAGAAGGTAAGTGTAAAGATGATGCTTGGGTGCAGATTGCAGAGAAAAATCAAAGAGGATATGAAGTTTTATTAAGTTGTTAAGCATAGAGGTGTTTAAATGGGGTTATATCCATGGAGGAAGTTCAAGAGAGTTTACAGGAATGAGAGACAATTATTGATTGCAATGCAATTGGGAGTAATCCCCCTTTTCAAGTGATGTATTTTAAGAGGGTGTGGAGGCTTTATGGTGTTCAGAAGGTTTGGATGGTTAATGAAGGTGTTTATATGGTGAGATTTGTTAGGTAAAAATATTAATAACAAATTGGGGAAATTGTAAATTTTAAAATAAAAAATTCTAATTCTAAATCAACCTCTTATTTGTTTTATACCAATCGAAAAATAGTCGATATTTGTTGGATAGTATCCTTGAAGTGTATATGCTCCCCCTTGGGTGTTGGAATCAATAAGCGCACACTTCCCAAGATTCAAGGACTATGAAACTAGCACCGTCTACCAACGCTCTACATTCATGCGAACTAGAATTTGAATATTTTCTATCACTGAAACTTGGGAAAGACTTAAAATAAGATAGGGAGATTTGAGTTACAAAGAAAACACAACATAATATGTGGTAGGATTTGTGTGTATGAAATGGGAGAATAGGGCTTGTTTATATACACACACATACATAAACAAGCCTAATCGCATTACTTTGGTTATCACATTACAACAGTGGTAGTAAATATATTTTGACTCCGAATAATCTGACGAAAGGTCGACATAGAATGGTGATAGATTCTGCAGTCAATACAAGCATAGGATGATAGGTAGAGAAACCTTTGAACCATCCCTTGTTAAAACACATTGACTTTATTGGCTAACCAGTAGATTTGATGTCCTTGAACTTTTTTAGCGTTTGTGTGAATGATAATATATCTCACATAGATATCTTCCTGACTCAAATTCAGTCCCCATGGTTATGTCCATTTTGGCCGTGAACATCTTCCTAGTTCTGCAAGAGTTTCTAAAGTATTTATCCCGAAAATCCTCCTTTGATGCGACCCCACTTCTATCTCATGTTGGTGATTTCCTCCTTTATGTCTTGTATATCCAATATCAAGCACGCATCAGATTATCCTTTAATCACTTCTGGATATCTAGAATAATCTAGACCATAATCATGAGTTAATCGTAGATACCTTAGTACTCTTATGATAACATTCCAATGTTCAATACTTGGATTACTCATATATCTAGATAGCTACTTGTTGATGACAATATCTGGTCTTGTTAATGTCATTAAGCACATGAGACTTCCTATCACTCTTGCATACTCATTTAGAGAAATGTTTTCTCCCTTATATTTTGACAAGCGTTGGCTTATATTAATAGGCATTCTAGCTAGCCCAACATCACCTTGACTGAACTTGTCATGAATTTGACCAACCTGGTGTGACTGACTCAAAAAAAATCTTTCAATTGCTCTTGTAATTTTAATTCCTACAATTAGGACAACAATTCCCATATCTTTCATAACAAATCTGGAATTTAATATATCTTTTGTCAATTCAACAATGTGTTCATTTCTTCCCACAATTAGCATGTCATCAACATATAAACATAGAATAACATAGCCATGTTATGTGTTCTTGACATATACACATGTATCACACTTATTGGTTTTGTATCCATTTGACATAAGAACATTGTCAAAACTTTGGTGCCATTGTTTCGGTGCTTGTTTAAGTCGATATAAGGACTTCACCAACTTTATTTTCTTGTCAAGGGATATACAACCCTCAAGTTGCTCCATGTATATCTCTTCCTCAAGATCTCCATTAAGAAATGCAGTCTTGACATCCATTTGATGAGTTGCAAGATTTCTCAAAGCTAAAATTGCTATTAACATTCTTATCGAAGGTCTTGTTTATTATTCCAAACCCCTTAAAACTTAGATAGCAAGGCACTCAAGCGATAGTCAACATTTACAACCCACTCATTTTATAAACCCACAACTGCATTTCTTTCATCCAAATATATAAATATATAAATATTCATATATATAATACCAAAACAACATAAATAAACTTTTGTCTTCCTAGAGATATTCCATTCCATGATTCGATAAATTTACATCACAATCTACTAAACTACATACAACTCAAAAACAGAACGTTTTGCACAACTATTGGAAGAATTAGCAGTAGCATCATCGCTTTTCTTTGACTCGCAGGAATAGCCAAAGGCTATACCCGGTTAAGGCAGACCAATCAAAGTCCCAACCTCCATAGCATATTTATTTTTCTCTGCAATAATATCCTCCACCTTGTGCTAGTCCACCACACATTCCTTGAAATCCTTCATTAAAGGTAGCAATTTCATCTTTCCTGGTTCTTTGACAACAAGGAAAGGATGACCATCATCTGACATCTTTTTGGAAAAAGACTCATCCACTGATCCCTTCACATGCTCTACGATTACAGCTATTGTATCAGGGTCTTCCAACCCAACAACAATCAAGTTGGGAATTTTGGCTCGAATGTTATCCCAGGCACTACACCCCACGTCCGCAATCTTAGCATACATATGAGCGAAGAAATTGTAAAACCCTTGCATTTTCACAAGTTTATTCACTAATACAAGAGAATAATCAAGATTGGCTAGTCCATGTCTCCTTATATTCAAGAGCTCAACCCCAACAGATCATTCACGTTAACCTCTTATTGAAAAAGGCTTCGCGGTTTTTCTAACTCCGAATACAAGTTTTCACGAGTCCCTTCACTTTGCACCAACTTCGACTCAAACTCAGCCACTCATTTGGGTAAAGCCTTCACCTCCTTCGAAAAACTAGCAAGACGCAGAATCATGGTTATCATAGTGCATCAACCTAAAAATATAAACAAATCATATCAGTAGCTAATGATATGCCAATAAATACACTTACTCAACATACCTTAATCATTGCATCAAAAAGGTAGTGAGATTCTTAGCATTGCTAACAGCCATCCTTGGCTATCCAATCTTGGCCACATTAGTGACGAGCCTCATCTGGATGCAAATTCCACTGACCACTTGGCGACTAGCGAGGAATCGGCACCCCCTTGGCCCCTACAATTGGCTTTCACCTAGAATACCCAGAGCCAGACCTGCTGAGTGTAGCCAGATAATGTTGTCAAGCATCCGCTGTGGTAGGTTTGCGTACACCTCATCGGTCTTCTCTCTCAACTCCGCATCACTATTCTGCCTCTTGCAGCGCCAATTATTTAACTAAGTGACCGCATCATAATGATCCTCATTGTCGCCATCCTGACTAACTGGAGCTTTCCTAGCAATGCTTGAGAGCGTCATCCTAGCTAATGAAAAACCAGGATATCAATAACAACAAACACAAACCACAAGTCCAATACATAAAATCACACAATTCCTAATAAATACATAAATAAGAAAGAAGATAACCTCGATTTCACCTAGGTCTGCCTATTTCAACTGAGTAAGCAGACAATTCCTTCACAATCTTACTGTCCCGCTTCAACTTCCCTAACTTCTCTAATTTCCTATCCAAAGACACATCAGAATTCAAGAAAGGGATCGCCTTTTTATCAATACAACTAATAAACATGTATTTGTCCTTCCACACCCCACAATTGCTGGGAAATTTTGCACAAGGTGAACCCCTGGAACACCAGGGTAAAGAGTGAACCACTCTCTCCCTTCTTCCACACTCTTCGTAGTTGAAAGAACCCAGTAAACAATCCACTTTCAACTCATTACCGACCTTATCACACATTACATATAACCAGATAGTGTGGCCACACCTCAAGGATGAAGTTGGGCAAGAGCAACATTGTAATCCTCAAACCCGCCCAGAATGAAATCTGGGACGAGTAGAGTTAATCCATACAACATATGGTGCTCATACACACCCAAATACCCAACAGGTGGATTCCACATTCTCTCGCTGACAACGGGTATCTTAATTTCACATCCATTCGAAAATGGTTGATGCTTATTCATAGCTACTAAATCACTCTAGGATATAATATTGTCCCTATCATCAACATCCTAATTACACCCCTCCCTCTACCACTCTGTTCTCCTCGATGAACACCTCATCTCTGGTACACACCTCACTATGACCCACACCACTACCACTAATATTAGGTTGTGCAGTGGAAGATGATGACTCAAAATGCACAACTACCATATTTGGAAAATAAAAGTTTAGTAAGGTAATTTACTTTCAGCATTTTGAGTTCAAACAAATAGCTGACCAACATCTAATAATGCTCCTAAAGAAAAAAGAAACAAGGTAACCCCTCGTAATCACGGGTCAACCGATAAAGTTACTTTTTCAAAAATGTATCTTTTTGAGGCAATCAATAACTTTCGTCACTTGATAAGAGTAGTCACTCATTCGAAGCAGTCCGTAATTATTACCCCAAATGAGTTTAATTCACACACATAATTTTCTCCTCGATTTACGGGACACCTATAACCATTTCCCAAAATTAGAGGATTAGCTATCGGTCACTGGTGATTTAATTTTCAATTTAGTCATTACCAAATGTCTCAAAATGATGGGAAATTTTGTTTTTCCCACGAAATCATTTTCAGTTACACGTGCACCATTATGTTCTTACTAGATTAAACTGATGTTTTAGTTTGACAACAATGCATCAGTCACTTCGCTAAATATAGCAATAACACACTTATCTATTCATGACTCCGTGGCTTGGGGGGTTCATGGTATGTGTACGACCCATCCTGTCCCAATCAACATAAACTAAGTTGTAAAACGACTACTTTGCAAAGACAATTTGGATCACTAAAATGCATGTATACTAACTATGCTTCTTTGCCAAAACTATCTAATCACGGGAAAAACAGGTTGAGCACTTCCTATATGATACCCCGTGCTAAGCCATAATCTAGGAGAAGGGAGCATTATGTGCGACCCACGGTCACACAATCACCGATAAATAAGGGTGAAAGACGGCAAAGGAAGAAGGTAACTTCTTACTCCTAAAAACACAATGTAAAAGACAGCACTTAAACTTCGTAAATGTTAAAATCACCTTTTAGATTGTCACTAATAAGAGCATCCAAAATAGTAACTCCTTAATCCCACTTTTCTTACTAAGGAGCACTCCTTATTTAAGGAGGACCATTGTTGAGTTTTAAAAATAACTCCTTAATAAGGAGTTGCTTTTTAATTAAGGAGTTGGTACCACTTTATTTGTGAAAGACCAACCAATCAATTATGGCTTCTTGGCATGACTCGATTTGTATTTTTAATTTGATTGGAGTTTAATTTTGATTATGTATATTTTTTCAAAAATGATATTATTTATTTTTTAAAATTTTCTATTTTTATTTATGTATTTAGTATTACTTTATATCACATAATCTATTATATTGGAATGCAGAAGATCAAAGTCCAACTATGTAAGTCACATAAGAGTTAATTCAAGAAATTCAAACTTTAATCCATCGACGCTTGGAGATTTGGGATCGGGACAACATCATCAACTTAGAGCGGATATCATTGAATATAGTTCCAAACGTTTTGAAAATAAGGATCAAATGTATATTTTTAGAAAATATTATAATATTCATTAATATTCATAGTTTAAATCATATAAATTTTACATAAAATATTATTATAAATGAAAGAATAAACATGTTTGTGTTATATTTATATAGTCAATACAATATAAATTTTAATTTGCATGATATTGTTATTTTGTAAAACACAAAGTCATATTTTAAGCAGTCTAAACTTTAGGACAAGGTTTATTAAGCAATTACTGTAAATTTCAATTGGTATGGGTTTTTTTTAAAATAAGCTGAAAAATAAGAGGACTTTTATTGTAGATATATAAAATTTTATCCATATATTATCACAATTTCATATATTTATTTCATTTTTCATTTTCCTTTTTGCTGGAAACATCCACCGATAACTACCACTGTTCACCAAAAACTTCCACAGGCAGCCAGTTCTTCAAAGGATTTTCACCGGATTTTCTCCAATCTCCGCCGATCTGCTCTATCTGCCGGATTTCCACCGGTTGGCGTCGGATTTCCTCCGGTTCCGCCACCAATTATATATTGCGAAACCACCCGATTAAAAACGGTGATTCTTCTCCATCGAATTTCCGCATGCGACAACGTTGAATATTTGTTGAGCTCCTACGCAGCGGTTCTTCTCCTCCGGCGAGCTTGTCGACCGTTCGCCGTGTCGTGCCTTAGCTCAGGTGACCCTCTAGGCCTTTGCGCGCTTCGACGGTGAGGATTTTGATGGTGATTCGCGGTGATCGTCCTGGTCTCCGCCCGATTTGATGGTGAGGATTTTGACGGTGACGCGGTGATCCTCCAGGCCTCCGTGCTTTTGAGGAGAGGATTTCGATGGTGATTCGCAATGCTTTTGTTAGACGCGTGTGATCCACGTGAAAATTCGAAGAAGACGGTGTGCGTACAAACACGCACGGGTATCAGATTGATATCCACAATGCAGCACAGAGCTTCACGCATATGCAGTGTAAATTCTTTCTTTTAAAAAAATTATTTGTAATTTGATGTTTTATGATTTTTTTTATTGATGTTCTGTGATTTTTTGTTGATGTTTTGTTAGTTTTAGTTGATATTTATGATTTTTAGTTGACATTTTGAACTTGATATTTAGTTTAACAATGTAACTCCTTGATATTTTATGATTTTCAGTTGATGTTTTGTTGATTTTAGTTGATGTTCATGATTTTCAGTGACATTTTGAAATTGCTATAAAATTTGACCATTTAGTTTTTGTCAATGTTTTATGATTTTTAGTTGAGGTTTTATTATTTTAGTTGATGTTTATGATTTTCAACTTGACATTTTAAAATTGATATTTAATTGGACAATTTAATTTTTGTTGATGTTTTATGATTTTCCGGCTAAGATTTTGTTAGTTTTTAGTTGATGTTTATGATTTTCCGGTTGAGGTTTAGGCGATAGGGGTTGATGTTTTGTTATGTCTTTTTTCTCATGTTGACGTTTTTCATTTTTCAGATGAGATTTAGGTGTTAGGAGTTGATGTTTGTAGTTTTTCGGTGATATAGGTTGATGTTTGTAGTTTTCTTTTTATAAAAAAATTGTTGATATTTTATGATTTTCAGAGTGAAGAATTTATACTCTTGAGGTACAATAGCTATTTTGTTGATGTTTTTAATTTTTTTCTCTCATGTTGATATTTTTCATTTTTTGGGTAAGTTTTAATTGATATGACTCGATGTTTTGTAGTTTTTAAAGGTTGTATTGGTTGATATTTTTTATCTTTTTTTTATCTTTCTCATGTTGATGTTTTTTCATTTTCTATGTGAGTTTTAGGTGATACATGTTGATGTTTATAGCTTTTTTGGTGATATGGTTAGTGTTTTGCAGTGTTTTTCCCCTTATGTTGACGTTTTTCATTTTTCGGATGAAGTTTAGATATGAATTTGTATTTTTACCTTTTCGGTGATATAAGTTGATGTTTGTTGTTTTTTATTTTATTTTGTTGATGATTTAAGCTTTATTGATATTTTTATGATTTTCAGTTGATTTTTTTGTTAGTTGTAGTCGATAATTTTTAATTTTTTGTTGATTATATATTTATAATTTTTTGTCGCAAGTTTTTAGTTGATATTTTATGATTTTTCGTTGATGTTTTTCTATTTTTTGCTTATGTTTATAATTTTCAGTTCGATGATCATGTTGATTTTTTGCATGTTTTAAATAATTTTTAAATACTTTTTGATTTTTTTGTAGATAGCAAATGGCGGGAAAATGATTGGAAAAATTGGAAAAAAAAAACCCGTGAAAAATATTAGCGAAAGGTTCCTTTAAAATAATTAGAGATAAGTTCTTGTAAAATTATTAATGATAGGTCTTTGGAGTTAGAATATAGTTAGAATTGTTTAAAGGTCCTGCGTAAAGTTTAGGCAACCTCACATGAGACAATCTCTTTATAAAATTCAAATATTTTTTATTAGATATGGTGATATGGTTCTAAAGAAGTGATTCTCAAATAACATTTGTTCTTACCTAATTTTTATCTCCCCTGCTTGAGTCCGACGTTGACCTATTATTTTCCGGTGTTGGCCAATATTGAGATTACCAAAATAACCTCCACTTCATTTTGAAAAGCTAAGGACCATTTAACCCTCCACATAGTGGGGCCCACCCTTCATAAACATCGATATAAAAATACTTTGTCAAAATTTTGAGTTAAAAAACAGTGCGATCAGGACTAAAATTCGAAGCTCTCTATCCACAACTTGGTCGGGCGAGATTTAATTCTTGTTTCCAACCCTAATTCCAGCGGAATCCCCCGTCTGTGTTGGATTACTCGAACGGATTCAAGATATATGACGAAATCCGAAATTGGTTTCTAATTTTTGGGTTTTTAGGGGCAAAACAATCATTTCCTTTGAGTCCGATAATGGCCAAAGTTGACTAGTTTTCCAGATGTTGGCATGGGTACAAATGCACTGTCAAAAAATTAGAAGGTACATGTGTACAAAACAAGGAACTAAGGGATATGAATGCACATTTTCTATTAATTTTTTTATTATTATATAATAAATGGAAATAGATGGCGACGTAGGTGTAATTGTATACTAGGCTGGAGAGGCGAAATGGGGGCGTTGACAGCAGCCTTGATTGCAATCGCAGGAATCGCGCTTGGTTGGATAACCGTGGAGATAGCCTGTAAACCTTGTCTTGAGAAGGGTCGTGAAGCCATCGATCGGAGTCTGGATCCTGACTATGATCCCGACGAAGACCATGATTCTGTTCGTGCTCCTCTCAAGCCATCTCACAATTCCACCTCCACCGTCTGATCTCCAACGACCACACTAGCAACTTAATGATCCTCGAATCTCTGCGGTGAACCCAGATTTGGTTGGGTTTCAGCTAAATTGGTTTTTGTTGTTATTGTCATGCTAAGATTTCTTTGAGTACTTGATCGATGTTTTTCTTGGAAAATATATTTGATACGCATTTCTTGAAAATTCATGGTCAATTATTTGATGGGTTGAGCAGATCCTGTATTTTATCTGCCAGGGCCTTGTTTTGATTTCCGGTAAAATTTGGCAGGACAATTACCAGTGTGATTCTAATTAAGTGCCCCAGAACTCTCCCGTGAAGTATTTTCTAGTCATTATGTGTCGATAGAGATTCATGTTTATTAGCTCTGTCATCGGCAATTGGTGTTTGATCTCTCAGATGCAGTTCTTATGGTCTTCATGATGCCCATATCTGTTCTTGATAACAAAGAGCTCGCTTCGATGCTTAAGTCGGCTCTTGGGTTCTCCAGTGGTGGAATCAGAGTAAACTTTGAGGAGGAGCGGAGGTGGGGTGGAGGAGGGGTTGGGGCGGAGGAGGGGCGATCACTGTTCAACGGGGCAGCACCACCGGAGCTGGGGGGGCGCACCGGCTCGCCCCCCTAGTTCCGCCACTGCTCCCAACTATGCGTTGAGTTACGGGCCATCAGAATTTGTTTGGCTAATCCCTACAACTTGTGGTGGGATGTCTCCGGAGATGGGATGCGCGAGTATTCTATCTGTTCTTTTCTTCTTTTTTCAGCCTCGTCTCTCCTATTTTGTCCATCCTCTCAGATAGACCTAAATGAATGATGCGCAATGAGTGCCACATGTTGATTAGGTGAACTGTTCTCTCATCAATTTTGATTCCTTGATGTTCCCAAACATTGGAGAGGGTGGCGGATGCTCCCGAGTATCGGCAATGGTCGGAAATATGCAATTGATGTAGAAGGTTGAGCTGGATGAGGTTTGTTTGGGTATGTGGTATAGTCGCCACGGGAATACAATTTAACACACGAAAGGCATGAACCCATATTTGAAGGGTATGCGTCGAATATGGAATCTTTCAATTGGTGAAGAAAGTCGGCCTAAGCTTGCGTTTTTCAAAACCAGGTCACTCGAACTCCTTAATTGTGATCTACCAGAAAATAGACATCCGGGAATCTCAGGAGAAAACTCTCCGAATTAAGGGAGAAAATTCTCCGAAATTTAATTCAACGAAGTATATGAATACCGTATAAAAGGCAGAATGAATCAGAAAATGAACATGTATTTGGTATTTATACTATACATCTTTAGTAGTTTTTTCCCTTAATTATAATTCTTAATTGCCAATAAATGCAGCATGAAGTATGACTGTTTCAACTTGATTGAGACAGCTAACACAAGCCCATTATGTTATTTGGGCTTGGTCATTATCAAAAAACCCCAGAAACCTAGAGATCTATTCAAGAATACGAAGTCTCGAAATGTTAGATTGAAAACTTTCGAGATGATGATTCGTAGAGCTCAGCTTATCAGCATTCGAGATGAATTTCTTCTTAGATCATCTCGAGGTGATATCAAGTTTTCTTATTCTTAAATTCTCGTAGAATATGAGAAGACGCGCGTGTTCGTCAATCGTGCATATTGGGGCATCAAGAACGGTTCGCTCTAAAAAGGTATGAAAAGATTCTTGTGTCTTTTTAAAAAAATAGTTTTTCAAGATAATCATTATCTTTGCTGTCGTTTCAGGCTTCTTAGATGCCCCTTTTCTTTTCAACTTCCATTCATTTTATTTTTCAGAAGAAGCCATTTTTGAGAGTTCTTTCAGTTTTCCTCCTGTCACCATTTCTATCTCTAGCACTTTTTTCTCTGAAATCAGTAAGTCCTATCGCCTTTTCTCTTTCCTTCCCTTTCCATATTTCCGTTAATGGCTATTTCTAGCGAGGGATCTATTGAGAGAGGGCTATATGACGAGGTCAGGTTAGAGAGAGGGGAAGTTAATTCAAAAGAGATGATGAAATCTAGTTCCAAGTTTAGCAATTCTGATGGGTCACATTATGATTCTGATATGGGGGATGATGTCTTTGGCCACACTGATTATAATCCGAATGGCTGGTCAATCACAGACATTCCCCTCCAAGGGTTCACCGATGTTTGGCTATCGAGTATGGGTAAATCGTTTGTGAGGAGATCTCCCATTACCGGGGAAATGGGGTTTCATCCCCTAGCACACGAGGAGGAAAAAGAAGAATTTATACCCCTCGAGGAAGGAGAAGAAGAAGAAGTATCTCTTGAGGGGGAAACACATGCTTCTATTGATGAGCCCTAGCCTTGAGAGCACAAAGATCTATCGCAAAGATCATATTTTCGATCCCTTTGGGCCAAAGAATACTCCCCGATGTGGGTTTTCAACCTTTAGGGGCGGAAAATCTTCTGCTAACCTTCCCGAAGGAATATTAGACATTTTCCTTAAACACATTCGATCAGGAATTTGTTTCCCATTCCTTCCATTATTCTCTAAGCTCCTCAAAGAATTCCAGGTCAGCTCAACACAAGTTCATCCAAACACTCTAGTAGTCATTATGATGTTTATGACTTGGTGCCACGAATATGGGATCAAACCGAAGTATAAATTTCTTCATTCATTGTATAGTGTGTCCTATAGTGGTAGATCGATGAAGAATATTATCACCTTCATTGGTATGGAAAGGAAGCAGAAAGTTTTAATCGTTCCCTCTCATTCGGGTAAGTGAAGGAATCGAGGAAGTGGTTTACCTTCGACTGCAGAAGACATAAGGTTCCTCGATGGAACTCCAATGTAAAAGTTGAGTCCTCGAAAGGAGGAAAATACTCTTACCCTAGCTATCTTGAGGATGACAGGAGACACCTTTTAGCCTCATCCTTCGACTAAGGTGTTTTCTCCAACCCTGAATCAACCATTGGCGGTTTTATCTGGTCGCCTAAAATTTATGAGAAGTTTGTGTATTGAAAGTTACAAAATAAAAAGTTGTCCAAGTCACAGCATATACCCCTCGAAGGTGAACCCAAGAAAAACAAGAAGCGAAATAGAGTCAATGAGGACCCTACTTGAGAGCCCCCTCTCAAGACTACTCCCATTATATTTAGACCTCGAAAGCCTTCGAAGGTGTTAATAATAGGTTTTTCTATTTTGTACCTTTCTTTTCTTGCTTCTTGCTTCTTGTTTCTAATTTCATTTTCTTTCTTCTTTTTTTCCAATGGGTTTTGGCTTAGCTTTGCAGTCAAAGAAAGGGGATGCTTTTACCCCCCTCGATTCACACATCTACTATCCCCCAAAAAGATGCCACCGTTTGGGCCACTAAGGAAAAAAGGTCAGATGGAAACATTCCTTATTCAAGGAGGAATCAACGTCAGCAGGGAAGAAACGACAATAGTTCCCAAGTTCCACCCTCTCCTCCTCAGAATAATCTGGCGACTCCCTCCTCGAACACTCTTTCAACTACCTTGAGTGTTCCTATTTTTAAGGAGCAAGTCCTACGAACTTTTGCCAACAATCCTCAGGTAAGTTTTTTATTCTTAGCTCTGCCCTTATCTTTCCAGCTAATTTTTTGATTGCTCTGTTATACCCTAGGTATCTCGATACCTTGCACTGGTGACTCATAGGATTAAGGAGTGGGTTTCTTCCTTGTCATCCCTTCTGCAAGTGTTAGATTCCGACCATGCCCAATTGCATGAGAGGATTAAACGAAAAGACCTCAAAAATTCTAAAGTAGCAGAGGCACTCAAAGCCTCAAAAAAGAGGATTCAGAGCTCAAGGATGACAAAATGATGGCTATCCTCGATAAAGAGGCCCTTGAACTGAGAGTAAAGGCGACTGAAGATCCTGAGGCCCAAGCTCTCTTTCTTGAGGCTTTTAAGGATAAGTTGATGAATAGTGAGGTGCTATTCAACTTTTTCCTTGAGCTCCTTGAATTGGCCAAAAAGTTGGGATGTAACTCCCTAATCGACGAAGATCTAAAGCTAAGATTGTCTCCTTCCTTGTTTAAGGATGATATCAAATTCTTGGAATTCTTCGTGAAGCTCGTTGCTATATAAACTCTGGATCTAAAGTGGGAGGAAGCAGCTACAATGGGTGGCTTGAGTTTCGCCTTCCTGAACAGCTGCAATGCGTTTATGAAGAGCTCTCTAAGACTCGAACAGAGCTTAACGAAATCAGCGGGCATATAATGAAGTCATGCAACGAGGAAAGAAACTCTTAACGCAGTAAGAGCCATCAACTCGAGGAAGAGTTGAAAACATGGAAAAATGTCGAGCACCCTGCCTTAAAGAACTTGCTAAGGGATCTTGAAACCAAAAAGTATAACGGTGTGGCACCTCTCAAGGTTGTTGAAAGACGTGATCCTTCCGAGAAGGATTAACAAGAAACAATACATCGCATAATCAGTCAATTCGGGTCCCTCTCTCGATGTTTTACTGACGCCAATAGGCTGCCAATCCTCGAAACTTGTCTTACACTCAGCCGCATTGAAGCTTATAAGTTTATGTCTGAAGTGGGAGAGGTGGTGCAACTCCACAAGGTGACCTTAGATGAAATTGCAAGGTTGGACGATGCTTTAGCAAAGAAAGATGCGGTTATTGATGAAGACCTATCATTAGTTGAATTTGTCCTTGCTGAGAACACTCAACTTACAGGAGAAATCAAAGGATCGAAGAAAAAAAATCAAAGAATTAGAGGGAGTTCCAGCCCTAACTCTCTCCCACCTCTATTTTCAAAGAGAGGAAGAGAGAGTAAAAACTTTAACCACATAAAATGGCAATACTGCCCTCACATATTACTCCCTCTACAACCACCACCCAGCACCACCAGTGCATCCGTCGTCGCCACCCACCATTAACTCCAGCCACCACCCATCAACACCTCATTCACAAGATTACAACAACCACCAAACCACCTTCACCCAAATCAAATTGAAAAATAAAAAAAAGAACTTCCATCCAACTCAATATTAAATCCAAAACGTGATGTTTAAATTGAGAAATTGTCCAACAACAAAATATAACAATCCATGCTTCTATTTTAATAAACTCAACAAAATTCTTGGCCAACAAACTGGTGCGCAACGGAGCAGTAATGTTTCATATTCAGAGACGCGAAAAGGAGAAGGAAAAATTGGAGTGAGAAGGGACGAAGGAGAAAGAGAAGGAAAATTGGAGGAGAGAAGGAAAGTTGCAGAGAAAGAGAAAGAGAAAGGGATATGAAGAAATGGAGAAATGAATATAACAATATCTGACATAATATTTTTATTATATGTATATTAGTTTATATTTATGGTCAAAGTTTATCAAGTTTGAATTTGAAAAAGTAAATAGTCCAATAATAATTATGGGACGGAGAGTATATTGTTAGAGAAACTAATCATTGTTAGGTGATTACTAATCAAAAGGGTGTCTGACCACTAGGTAGCCCCATTAGCAAAACACATGAACTTAAGCATTTATTTTACATGAAAATCATGACGAGATGGTTCTCATACAGTCATACTTGCTTCGGCGGTTGATCCGGCCGGCAACAGACGAAAAGGTCACCGGGAATCCTGCCACTAAGTTTGAAATTGCTTGTACTTGTTCATCGTCGGGTAGGTTGAAAATTTCCGAATCAATTTGGATTTGTTCAGGCCATTGCTGCACGTCTTTTGTTGACCTCTTTTGGCCTTTGTTCACTTGCTCTGTCTTGTAACCATCACTTTCCCTTGATCGTTTCATATTGTTAAGCCTAGGGGTGGACTTCGGTTCGGTTTAATCGGTCCGGGTTATTCGGTTTTACTCCTAAAAAGCCAAAAATCAAATCCGACCCGAATAACCCGAATTATCCGAACCGAATTTGGAATTCGGTTTCAGTTTGAAACCGAATTCAACCGAATAAACCGAATTAACTGTAATTTTTTAAAATAATTTCTAAGATTGAATAATTTAATTTAAAATTAAATAAAAATATGTAATCTAATTTCTACATCATCAAAATCAAGTTTTCAAAATA
>JAULKM010009828.1:0-14854 GCA_032355605.1 Rubia tinctorum
TACCTAAATCTAGCAATCTTGCAACAAAAACATAACAAAAGAGATGTTAAATGCTTCGGAAAACACATGCATTTGACTTCTCATCACTAGCTTTTCAATGATGCACCGCAGTTTCATATGTGATATGCTATCGTGCTAGGCTTGTTTTCTACCTTGAGAGTGTTAGGTTGGGCCTATTGTAGTTTTGTGAGTACTGGCGATGTGAGTGCATGCATGTATGATCGAGAGTACCTTTTCGATCGTTAGAACCTAACTTGATTGGATCATCATGTAATAATGTTCATGTTAGAGACGAGATACCTAAAAGGGGTGTAAAAACCCTCGGTGTACCCCGATAGAATGAGCATGATAGTTTGTAGCAACTAGGGTTGTTGTGTAGTGGCTATCATTGTTTCAGCCCAAGAGTCATCATGAGATGCCGATTCCTTAGCCTTTATAGGCCTAGGGAAAAAAGTCCATAGTGGAGTGCCCAGGATGTATTTTCCTCACTCTCATACCTAACAGTTGCTACGTACGCAAGGAGACTGCTCAAGCACTTGATTCTTTAGGCGGAGGCGCGTTAGCTTTGGGAGTGAGTTTTACTAGGAAGGAATTGTGATATCCAAAAGTGAGATTGAAGAACCTTCCCAAATGATGGAGGCGGCGCCGATAGCCTATAAAATGCTGATGAACCTTTGTATGACAGACATTGGGAATGACTAACTATCATCCACGCTATATGACGAAGGCATGAGATAGGTTTATATATCTAATATGTGATAGACTCTAGGATCAAAATCATTCATCATTCATGTTACGCAAATATCCCCAAGGCTAGTTTAATATAGTTTAATCTCTCTGATTTGCACGATTAGTAGTTGTCCGATTGTGAGTTTTGTCAAGTTAACTCTTAGATGTTAGCATCTCTGTGGACGACCCCGGACTTGCCACTAGCTACTTTCTAGTAGTTGGTAATGAGCATATAGGAGCAACATATGAATCTTATCTTTGATTTCCCAAAACTCCATAGGTTAATTCTCCTGAAACTTAACGACCTCGCAGAGTGCGGATAAGTTTTGGCGCCTTTGTCGGGGATGCTAGTTTAAATTTGATGGTTAGCTTGTATGACTAGTTGGTAGCTGTAGTTAGTGTTTTTTGTTTTTGTTTGTATCATTTTTGCATGTTTGTTATTTTTCGAAATAGGTATTGCTTGAGTTCTTGGTGTAAATCGAGAACCCTTGCACTATGATTCCAAATTTTGTAATTTTTCTTTGTTCTGATTTTATTGAAAAAACAAATGTGGAGAGTAGAAGCTCAACCAATGATACTTTTTAGGATATGTTATTACAACCACCCAACAGAATCTTTCTCTCGGTTGAGAGAATATGAGAGAGAGGTAGAAGTTATTGGTTCCCAAGGCTGGCGGGATCGAGAAAGGTACTCATACCACAATTCTCCCAAATAAAGGTTGAGTTACAACTGGAATTAATGGTATGGGGATGAATCGGGGAACCAACACTTTGATTTAGATAGTTGGAATTCCTCAACCTATATAATCCCCCAAAACCAATCCCTCGGGTTAGTTCCCAAGTCCGCATGTGAGGAAGTGATTGGAGCCTTGGCTAATTTTGGTAGAACTAGTGATTCGCTCCAACCACAAGTGATGATTACATTAGAGATTTAGGAACTCAACTCTCCTCAAGCATTGAGGGAGTTGGAGGGAAAGTGAGTGATTTGATGGGAAGGGTGAGCCAACTAGTTGGAAAAAGGTAGAGAATGGATGAAGAAGCTCTGCCACCCCCTTCTCCGAATGGGTAGAATAATAGGAAAGAAGTTGAGCATAACAAGGAGCCTTCGGAGATCCTTGGACATTGTGAGGTTAGTCTTCCTATCTTTGACACTGTTAATCTTATGCCTAAATGTGCCAAAAAATTGAAAGAATTATGTGCTTTGGAGTATAATTTTAGGAATAAATTGATAGATCAAACTAGTGATCACCCGACTTCCCTTGTGCAAAGAGGCATTCCCCCTAAATGCAATGACCCCGGCATGTTCACCATCCCTTGCATGATTAAAGGAACATTGATAAAAGATACCATGATAGATTTAGGATCTTCCATTAATGTCATCCCATATTCTTTATATAAATCATTGAACCTAAGTAAATTTCATGACACCGGAGTGGTAGTTCAATTTTCCAATCGCTCCACTACGTACCTGAGAGGTATCGTGGAGGATGTGATGGTTAAATTAAATGAACTAACATTTCCGGTGAATTTTTATGTCTTAGATATGGAGAATGAAATGGATACCACACATATACTTTTAGGTAGGCCTTTCTTGAAAACTTCTAGGGCTAAAATTGACGTACATACCGGGCAGTTAAACTTAGAATGAGGTAAAGACATTGTCGAGTTTAAAATGTACGAAAGCATGATTTGTCTTTTTGAAGAGTCTCCTTCACATATGATTGATGTTATCGATGATATTGTGCAAGAAATGTTTGATGGTAGCATGTTTGTAGCTTTAGAGAATGATCCCATTAATGATACATGTTTTAATTATCTAAATGCTAGCTTGGTAGAAAGTATGGGGGAGGTTAATCCCCACATTGAGACACATAGAAACCCTCCCCGAGAATCTAGATGAACTAGTGGTACCCTAAACCAAGCCTTCCACAGAGAAACCACCCGCAGTCGAACTTAAACCTTTACCCAAAAATTTGAAATATGCTTTCTTAGGTGGAGGGAGACATTGTCGGGGATCATTTCTAGTAGGCTCACTAGTGACCAAGAGGGTAAATTGATTGAGGTTCTTAAGAAGTTTAAGGGAGTTATAGGTTGGACCTTAGCCGATATAAAAGGCATAAGTTCCTCAACTTGTATGCACCGCATACTATTAGAGGAGGGTAAAAACACGCACGATAACCTCAATGGTGGTTAAACTTATCAATGATGGAAGTAGTTAAGAGTGAAGTCCTTAAGCTACTTAAGGCCGGGGTGATATACCCTATCTCTAATAGAACTTGGGTGAGTCCCACCCAAGTGGTGCCAAAAAAGAGCGTGGTAAAGGTGGTAGAGAACAAGGATGGGGACTTAGTACCCACCCGTATTCAAAATGGGTGGCGAGAATGCATTGATTATCGCTGTCTAAAAGAAGTAACTCACAAGGACCATTTTCCCCTACCTTTCATTGATCATATGCTATAGAGGTTGGCCGGACAAGCATATTATTTCTTTTGTGATGCCCATTCGGGATATTTCCAAATAGCCATCCACCCTGAGGACCAAGAAAGCACCACCTTCACATGCCCTTTTGGCACCTTTGCCTATATGCACATGTCATTTGGTCTTTGCAATGCCCTGGGTACCTTCGAGAGATGTATGGTTAGCATCTTCTCGGAGTTCATTGAGCGCTTTGTAGAAGTCTTCATGGATGATTTTCAATCCTGGATACTCCTTCTATAGTTGCCTACATCATCCAGCACTAGTGCTAAAAAGGTGTATCGACACAAAACTCGTATTAAACTTCAAGAAATGTCACTTTATTGTAGAAACGGTATTACTATAGGTCATGTAGTTTCGTCCCAAGGTCCAGAAGTGGATAAGGCCAATGTGCACACAACTAAATCCTTACCCAACCCCACTAAAGTTAAGAATATTAGGTCATTCTTATGACATGTTGGGTTCTACCAACATTTCATTAAGGATTTCTCTATTATCTCGTATCCTTTATGCAAATTCTTGAAAAAGCATGTGGAGTTCATTGTTGATGAGGAGGGTAGGAGAGCCTTTGACATTTTGAAAGAAATGCTTGTGACCGCCCCTACCATACAACCACAAAATTGGTCCACCCCCTTTGAAATAATGTGTGACGCTAGTGACTATGCTATAGATGCGGTACTCGGCCAAAGAGTATAGAGGGTGCTATATGTTATATACTATGCTTCAGTAACTCTAAATGATACAAAATGTAATTACTCCATAACCAAAAAAGAGTTGCTAGTCGTAGTATTTGCCCTTGAAAATTTTAGACCCTATTTGCTCAGAACCAAGGTTATTGTGTACATGGATCATGTGCCACTTCTCCATTTGATGACCAAAAAGGAAGTGAAACCTAGGCTTATTAGGTGGATACTCCTTTTGTGTGAATTTGACCTTGAGGTGAGAGGAAAAAAAAGGTAGTGAGTGTGGTGGCCGGCCATTTAAGTAGATTGAAACCCCCCGAAAGCCTAGATCCCGCCAAGGAAAAGCACAAGTTGGCATCCATCCGGGAAGAATTTCCCAACGAACAATTGTTCAAGGGAACAACTAGCCAACCTTGGTATGCCAATTTAGTGAACTACCTAGTCATGGGTGAATTTCTTCCTTCTTATGATAAGGCACAAAATGATAGGATGGTGAATGAGGCAAAATCTTATGTGTCGAATGACCTTTCCTTTTGGAGGTATTACGCCAACCAAGAGGTTAGGGGATGTATTCCCAAAGATGAAGTAGAATCCATTCTTAGACTTTTCCATTCTTCCGAAGGTGGTGGGTATTTCAAGTATAAAAGAACCATTAAGAAAGTAGTGGAATTTGATCTTTTTTGGCCCAACATGTGGAGACATACTTGAGACTTTGTCCAATCATGTGATAGTTGCTTAAGGATGAGTAATGTCTCATTCAAAAATGAGATGCCCCAAAAACATTTATGTCAGTTGAGGTTTTTGATGTGCGGGGAATGGATTTCATAGGACCTTTCCCTTATTTTATAGGGAACTAATGGGTAGAATCCAAGGCAACAAAGACCAATGATTTGAAAACGGTGATTGAGTTCCTCAAGTCAAACATTTTTTCTCGGTTCGGCGTCCCTCAAACCATAATTAGCGATAGAGAAACTCATTTTTGCAACCAACTCATGGCATCCTTGTTGAGGAGATATAGAATAACCATAACACATTCATCGCTTACCATCCACAAATAAATAGTCAAGAAAAAATATCTAATAGGGAAATCAAGTTCATCCTTGAAAAGACGGTTAACCCATCGAGGAAGAATTGGAGTTCCCGATTAGACGATACACTTTAGGCCTACTGCACCGCACACAAAAATCCTATCGGCATATCACCCTTTTGGATCCTCTTTGGAAAAGGATGCCACATCCCTGTCAAACTCGAGTACAAGACACATTGGGTCATAAAACATCTAAATATGAACTTGAATGAAACTGGAGAACATAGGAAGTTGCAACTACAAGAACTTGAATATTTTAGGTGCAACTACTATGGGACCGCACAAATTTACAAAGGACAAAAGCAGGCATACCAAGAGAATAGTAAAAAAAGAACTTTATGGTGGGACAAAAGGTCCTTGTTTACCAATCTCGACTTCATCTCTTTCCGAGCGAATTGCGATCGAGGTGGACGGGTCCGTATGTGGTGAACAAGGTGCAATAGAGGTGAAAGATGAGAAGGATGGCACCAAGTTGCTAGTCAATGGGCAAATATTGAAACCTTACTTCAAGTTGGGAAATTTGGGATTAGTCGAGGAAGAAAATCGTCTCCTTGACGATCCAATCCATGAATGAACTCTTCTAAGGTGAATAAATTGTGGGGGAGAACATTAAGTATACCCATGAGTAATGTTCTTAAATTTTGTTATCTCATTTTTCTTTTAGATAATTTTTGTGGAACTCGATTACACTTGGTTTTTTGTTGTCTTGATAGGGAACATTTCAATCGAAGGATGGCCCAAGAAGTTCACATTTCCAAACGTTTTTGGTTAACATCGAAACTCCCTTCACTACTTTTATAAACGAAAAGGAGAATTTCTTTTACACATCACTCATTCATGGGAGTTATTCTTCATAACACTTGGAGTAATTCGGGTGACCAATTTTCGTTCCTAAGTATTCCCTTACATACTCCACTTGTGATTTTATACTTTGTATGATGCATTGGGGGGACAATGCAAAATTTAAGTGTGGGGAAGGGAGTAGTTAAGCACTTAGGAGTTCTAACAAAATTCTTTTTTGTTTGTTTATTTTTCCTTATTCACATTGTAGTGTAAAGCCTACCTTTTGTGCTATTAGAAACCTGAAAGGGCGACTAAGGAAACAATGGGAAAGACCTGGATAGGTTGAAAAACCTATGCAAAAGTGAGAGGCCAAATGGTGTGGAAAAATGTGAAAAGTGAGCTTCAAAAAAAGAAGAAAAATTGTGGGATTCTAGGATGAAACCCCGAAAGGGCTCCTAGGTAACATGAGAGAAAAAGAGAGAAATCTAAGCTTATCATATGCTTCTCTTGGATTGTCTTTTGGTAGTTTCTTTTGGTATAGTAATTGAGATTCACACATTCATATTTTGTGAACCTCACCTTTGATTTGGCATGTTGGTTGGATATATTGTCTTAGTTTCTTCGGGATATGAGAGTTGAGATATTCTTATGTCTTTGGGGGCTAGGGTAGTCTAGGAATAAAAATGTTGAATATTTTTGGGAATTCTTTGATGCTATGTTTTCGCTTACATCTTTCCTCGTTCTTGTTTACTCAAGTACGAGTAAAGGTTTAACTGTGGGAGGATTTGATGAAATGCTAGAAGCATGCATTTTATAATGCATTTAGCACATCTTTTAGTAGATTTTGTACGGTAGATTGCTAGGTTTAAGTGGGTTTACATTACAAGGGATTTAGATGGCCATTGTTGGTTTTCTTACCTAAACCCTCGTTTTGTAGCTTATTTAGATCTAATGGATACTATGTCCTTACGAGCATCTAGATTCTATTTTGTGAGCTTATTTGTAGATTGCTCGTAAGCACTTCAGAGTAGTTTAGTGAAGGCCATTTGAGAGAATGGTAGAAGATGTTGAAGGTCATTCGCAAGAATGGTAGTAGACTGAATGCCACGCCTTAATCGTGGTAGTAGATGGGATGTGCCAAAGAAAAAAGTCAAAGTCTGGGAGGAATAGAAGACTAGCACGACCTATATATATTTACACGGCCCGTGCCAAAACAAGTAGCTTTTGAGACTAAATCCCGGTGGGTTTTGTGCTTTTGCACTGCCCGTATCTCCATATGGTGAAGACCCGGACCTCCAGTTCGTGACCCGTACCTTTAGTTCGTGACCCGTATCTTTTTGCATAAAAGTTTATTACCGATAAGTTCAAATCGATGCATTTCCCTACAAGTAAATTATAACTCAATCCATGAAAAAGCAATTCATAATCATCACAACACAAAATACTACATAAAAGGAAAACCTAATTCAACTTATGTAATTTAAAGAAATTTAATCATTATTTCATCTACCCAAGGAATGGAATAAAGTAAAACATACCTAGACCAATGATAAATTGTGTGCTCTAATGTTGTAATTCACTTTTTCATCAATAGAAACTATATGGAAGAAAACCACCAAAGATTTTTGTATTGATTTGAAATAGAATTAGTTAGGGCTTTAAAGAAAACAAGGTCTGAGCTCAGAACCTGTTTTGACCCGCCCTCTTCCAGTATCATTAAACTCAAGAGGAGGCTAAGTATTAAGGGTCAAATATAGAGATTTATGTTGTTGCTCATGTTCCTACTACTATACTACTTATATTGGTAGAGAGTGGAAAGTACCAGGGTCATCCACAGAGATGTTATGAATCTAATAATCAACTATACACAATCGTAATTGAGTCATCAATCTAACAACGTGTTAGGAATAATCGGTGTTGGTAAATCAGAAATTGGTTTTTTTTACTAAAACTACTAGCATGCAATTGATCATGAGAATGAGCTACATAAACTAGCACTCGGAGAATATTTTCATAACATGATTAATGTCATTTCTATCATCGATTTCATCATGTACAAGAACTATAAACCTATTCTAGTGTTTTTGACATGTGGTGTGGTCGATGGTCAACACTTCATCATACCTGTCACGTAGGGTGTGCATGTAATCTTCCATAGGCACCGCCTCCATAATTAGGGTAGTGCAACGATGGCCCTTCCTACCGTGCAGATCTAAGTCTCCCCGTACGATTACATCTCGGACACTACACGACGAATGCTTCTCCCTAGTCCTAAAAATGCAAAGGGGGTGAAGCACCTTATCGATGGATCTAGGGTTGCTAAGCTAACCCTAGTTTGCTACTTTAGCTATCTCTACCAATTAACCTTTGGACCAACTCGTCGGCTTACTAGTGCATGGTCGATTGTAATGTTAACAACAAAAACCTATGTGCACAAACCCATATGGATCAGGACCCATTGTTACCCCAGGCGCATATAGGTCTCCCTCCCTGGGGGTATCAATAGTGAAACTACATGAAAGCATACTTTGGCGTGTACTAACTAAGTGTGACAATCATGCAATTCACGAGATTATGAAGAACAAGCCAATATAATAATCACAAAACACATACAAATAGGTAGATCTAAAAAAAATAGACATTAATAAATGAATAAAAATATGATCCCTAAGTTAATTAACTACTCCCTAAGCATTGAACCCGAGTATTTCATTGGATTCAAGACTTTTGGGGAAAAGAAAAATAAAGAGAGGAAAGAAAAAGAACCTAGAGAGAAGGAAGAGTATTTTTATCTCTCTAGCCTACTCTTGAAGATGAAAAATGGGCATAAACTTAAAACCTAGTAGACAAAAGGTCATAAATATAGTAGTAGGAAATTGGGCCTTGAAAAAGGCCCAAAAATGGCCAAAAACCCTTAGCAGCCGCAATTTGCATGGCCAGTGCCGAACGTCATGTCCCGTGAAGGTCCGTGTAAAATGGCATGTGTACCATGGCACGGTCTGTGCAGCCTCGTGTAAGGCAGAGCACACGAGCTAGCATGGGTTGTGGGCTAGTTCCACCTCTCGAACTTCTAATTTGCGTGCCCCGTGTCGTTTGGCTAGCCCGTCGGCTAGAAGGTTTTTTCGCTCAGAAAAAGGCATGGTCCATGCCTTTTTTCACACCACATGGGTTGTTCTTGAATTTTGGGACGACAAGGGCCATGTGAAATGGGGCGGCATGTGCCCATACTTAGCCATTTATAGGTGAAATTGGAACCCACGTGCAAAGGCTCGCACGAACGTGCACGTCCTGTGCAATGGCCTTTGAATGGCCCATAAATTTTTTTATGGGAAGTGTAAACCACTTTACATGGACCTGATCAAATGTTTTTTTTGCCTCGTGCACGGACCATGTTGTCCGGTTGGCTGGCTGATTTGTTTGCTCCACTACAGATGAACTACTGATCTAATTTGAGGATTCTTGAAGTCAATTGTATAGTGCTCGAGAAGAAGAATACAATGGTGCCACCCACAAAGTCTGATTCTTCTCGTATTATTCCCAGAACTCCGTGCCACTCTCATACTACAATTCCTCCGCTTCTTTCTTGGCCTTCTTGAACTTCAAATCCGCCTTTTTCGAGCTCAATTCCATTTACTACCACACTTTGGAGTCCATGACCTTGAATCCACCACCATCCTTGAAAATGGCTTTCGATATCTTCTATCATCCTTGCGAATGACCTTCAAACATCTTCTACCACCCTCGCAAGTGGTCTTCTACAAAAAAAAAGATTATGAAAAAGTACTAACGAGGAACCTAATAATAAGACCATAGAGGAAGATCTAGGTTCCCGTGAATACAAGGTATCCATTAGCTTCAATGGAGTCCACAAAACTCGGGATTTAGACAAGAAAGCCAATAATGGTTGTCTAAACCATTTGTCGTGTAAACCTAACTAAAATTAGCAATCAACCAAAGAAAATATGACAATAAATGTTTCAAATGCATCAGCTAACTCATGCATAAATGTGCACATCAACTAACCCCAGTGATTTGCTTTCGGACTTAAAAAATGGGTCCGCAAATGTTACGAACTCGAACACTATCTCCGATTTAACTCCGAACTCGGAACCACTTTTTGTTCTATGGACCCAACCCAATATTCTTTTTATGAACTCGGAACATAGCTTCCAAAGTTGAAAATGGCTATGATCAAAGGCGGTTCGACATAACCACCTTTGATTCGGTTATGCTAATAACCGCCTTTTATCGAACCGATCAAAGGAAGTTATTCAATAATCGTCTTTAAAGTCATTTCCATGATCTGAATCACGTCTTCCGAGTTCAAAATAGTGTTAGGAAGGTGGTTCCTCAATTTTTGCTCAGAACCACCTTCTAACGCCGCCTTTAATAGGCTGCTCTCCCCTAGTGATTCCTGTAATTGGTTCAAGTATAGGTGTTAGTGTTATCCACATTGAAGATGTGTTTTAAGTGATTCTTTGTTATGAAATCCGAAAAATCCTTAATGCTTTTAAGGTTAAGGGGTTTTGGTCATTTGTATTCATTAACATTTTTCATAGCATTAAAATCCCCCATAATAATAGTATTTTAATTTAATCATGGTTTCAGGTCATTCCATAATGTCTTTCTATTTTTGGCCAAGCATGCACAAAAATAGAAGTCATTTCATTTCGAAACAAGGTATTTGTGATTTTAGTATATATAAAATAATTTGATTCAGCTTTGACATCTATTTGAAAACATGTGTTCTAGAAAATCCAAATATGTGAACAAAAGCATTTATCAAAGTTTAATATTGCTCTATATGAATCACCCTGATTAGCTTTGTGTTTAGGTTCAATCAGGCCGAGCGTTTGAGGTTATGAATTGTGATCAACTTGTTTAACCTATCTAGGGGTGAATCCAGTCATCTTAATTTCCAAACTAAGCATTTAATGTTTTCGGTCGTGTCTATCATTTTACTGTGAGTTCTTGTTTTTTATGACGATCTTAAGTTCATTAAGTTCAGCCTAATAAAAAGAGTAATTTTCCTGGTTTGACAGGTTTCAAGTTAATATTAAGTGGGGATAGATCACTTATCCGTTCCAGCCAATGTACATTAGAACTTTCACCTAAAGCATCATCAAATTCAGCTTCTGAGTATCTTAACATGGAAAACAAATTAATTTTGTGGGTTGTTGTTGAGTGATGGAGGGGCAAAGGAATTAGAATCAAGATCTGTTAGTGAAGGGTTTCAGGGGATGCTTGTGATACTTTACATATTCCTTTGGAATATGAGTCTCGGTTGTGATTTACAATTTTGCCTCTGTAGATTGAGGTTTGTTTTTGCCTTATCTCTGGTTGTGTATCAGTTCCCATATCCTGGGAGACTGGCATATTACCCATTTGAGGTGATTTATTGGGGTGCCCATAAGTTTCATTTATGGAAAGGTTGTATGGTAAAAGGTTATTTTTGTTCAAGTTAGGTGCTATTTTTCCAAGTTAGAATTTTGTATTTCCAAATATTGTTAATTTTGGGAGACTGTAATTCCTGAGGAATTCACTAAGGGTTGGATGGGCTTCCCCTGACATTGATTTTTTGCTCAATCTTATCAGTTCTAGGTTCAAGGATGAATTTGGGAAGGAGGTTGGGATTTAGTATCTTAAATTTTGAGATTTTATGCAGTGGGCAAAATAAACAGGGAGTACACTATATTGTACTTTTCATTATCTACATTAGACCCTAACCTGATTAGTGCCTGCAATCGTGGCTGCAGGTCAATCTTCACACAGATCTTGAGAGTAAATGGTCTTGTGATTTTTCTGTAGCATGATCCATCATGATGAACACTAATTTCTGGTTAGTGATTGCTTCAGTCGATTGAAAGTTGTAATAGTTGAGCTATATGTTCCTAATGGTTATCCATGTTAGGAAAATGGATGATTCAGCATATGGTTTGAAGTTTGTCATCACCTTAAAACCCTCACATTGTGTCTGTTGAAGGAGTACCATACCGCTTTTATAAAATACACCTTTTAAAGTCTTCTTCTTTTTTGGAATCGGATCGAGATACTCTTGAAATCAATAGCTCCGATTTGGTATTTTTCTGGTGAAGATGATGCTTTTAAAGTTGGCTTCGATTTTCTCCACATCAAGACGATCTTTGGGGTAGTTTTGAATGAGGATGTTATTATAGTGGGTTGATAGTTGTAAGATTTGGTATGGTGATAATAGGATTGAGAGTTCACCCTTGAATTGAGTGGTTGTAGTGACATTTAGGATTGAGGGTAACGAATAAGCAATCAGGATGTTTCTAGTTTGTGGGGCTTGAGCGAAAGATCTTATTGTTATGAGGCCTATAGGTGGGGGATTTGAGGCCGCCATGGAGACAGTAATGATTGGCGTTGCCAGACGATAATGGTGAGCTTACCGGAGGCGATGACTGATGAAAGTAGTTCTGGGCATTTTGTGTCAAAAAAAAGTAGAGAGAAGTTAGAGAATAACTGTGTAAAAAGTAATTCTAGACATTTTGTGCAAAAAAGTAGAGAGAGGTTGGAGAATAAATTTAGAGAGAGAAAGCGCTAGGAAAATCAAATTTTATTCTCTAGCATTTTTGTAGTATATATTGATTGAATTATTGTTCAAAATTTAAAGATTTATGCAATATGTTAATTGCACGTTATACAACAAAAAAGAGGTTGTACTACTTTGTATTGTGTATTTTAATATACTTCCTCATTTTCTAATATGGTCACTCTGTCATATTTCAGATCAATATTTTAATTATGACATTTTTTACTTTTTGTATTAGAAAATTTTATTTAATTTCACCCACTCACCATTTAACTTTTTAATTTTAAATTCAAGTTGCTCCACTCATTCTACACACTCAAAATTCACGTACAAAATCAATAATCAATAATTAAGAAATTTGAAATAATATTTCTATTGGAAGGCACGTGTTACAATTATTAGTTATGCGGGCTTTGTTTTAAAAAAATTTAGCATATTTTTAAAAGTCACAATTTCTTCATTAGACTAAAGTTAAGAAAAAACACTTTACTTTTAATAAAAAAGTAAATTAAATAGTTACTAGGACGAGAGTTTACAGTGTTTCCATCCATTTTCTAATAAGGTCAATTTTGCACGATGTGCGATTACAATAGATGGTATTTATGGGATAAATCCATTTACACTGAGGTAATGGTTAAATATTACAATTCTAGTCTAAAGGCTCAGTGGCTAAAAGAGATAAATATATAAAGGCACTAATTGATATTACAATGTTAAGCAAAGGCCTATGTGACAACGAGAATGAGGCACACCAAGGATAAATGGTTGTCATTGTGTAGTCATATTGTAACCACAGTAGTATCGACCCTAAACTACCATCGAAACTGATGCGTCTGCGAACCGATCCAATCCCACTCTCGATTCCTTGATCCAGATCTGCAACCTGCAAGGGAAAACAAGCTCGGAAGTGTTCTCCGATGGCAAAGTCTATCTTTCCCTCCAAGCCAAACAATAGTGAATAGAGAGAGAATGAATGAAATAAATTATATAACTTTGTATATATACTATCTAAACCCCAATATTTCTTGTCTTTGACTTAATCCCTTTCCTTATCTAGTAAGGAGGCCCAATGATAAGTCATCCTCATGTGGGACCTACTATGCTATTTTGGGTCTTAAATTTTTCCCAAAGGGATGGGCTTGCCGGCCCGTATGAAGTCTTAGCCTAATATATCATCAAGAACCAATTACCGTGAAATATCAAATGAAACACACAGAAAATAATTCATCCACACTTGTGATCAAACATCTAAGGCAATCAAAACAAAATAAATGAAACTCCAAAACTAAAGATCCAATCCGTCTCTATTTAACTCGTTAAGACTATTTCACTAAACTAGAAGAGTAAAACCAGTCATTTTAATTGCTAAAAACATTTTTTTGGTCGAAGTATAAAAATCACTTATAATGCGTTGAATTACCTCTAACTTGACTCCAAAAAATTGAGAAAACCAATCAAATCAAATTAACAATATCGCTTGATCATCTTAATGGACCAAAGTCTACACATCTGATTTAAATCCTCAGATAAACAGTATCACCAGAGGTTTGTTGTTTTAACTACTTTGATTTAGTTTTCTCCATACTGTCCCTCTGGATATCAAGTCTAAAGTCAAGTAAATTTTACTGGACTATGGGCTACCGGAAAAATAATCAATGATTGAGACAATTCCTACTCGATACTTGAATTCAAACAAACCATTTTAAGAACCACTCATTTTGAAACTGAAAATATTTTTTTAAATGAAGAAAAAGAAAGAAAGCTAAATGAAATTAAGAGCATTCCACCTTTTTATAAAAAAAAATATTACAAAAATAAAATAAAAGAGAATTACCTCTCTAATCAGCTGAAAAAATATGAAAACTAATCGCTAAACCATCGGTCAACCAGATTTGGGAAAAAATACATTTCCTCATCTCACCACTATCATGTAGAATCCATAGGTGAAAATGGAATTGTCACGCCATTAAAGAACCGAAAAAGAAAATCTTACTTTCACTGTCGGTACTTCTCAACGCAACCAAATTACTGGTATGCCGAATTGATCGAGTTGCGGGCCAAAACTTAAGCCTGACTCGAACTTACTTGACCTCAGTGGCGGAACCAGAGTAAACTTTGAGGAGGGGCGGAGGAAGGGCGGAGGAGGGGCTGGGGGTTTGGGGGGCGGAGGAGGGGCGGTCACTGTTCAACGGGGCAGCACCACCGGAGTTGGGGGGCGGCCGCACCGGCTCGCCCCCAGTTCCGCCAATGCTTGACCTTGTCTTTATCAATACACGAAATGTAATAGGAGAATTTAAATTTTATTTTGGTACCATTGAACGGAATGATTTAGAAAATAATAAGAGAGACATTGCCAAAATCCGTAGTCCAAATACATTAGAGTTTCATTTTTCTAATAATAATCATACTCCCTCCGTTTCTTTAATAATGACTCATCATTTTGGGTGTTAAATTTAGGAGATGGTAAATGAGTGGATGAAATTGAATTAAAAGAAGAAAAAGTAAAATGAATGGATGTAAAAACCTTAAAATTGTCCTAACTAGC
>JAULKM010009839.1:0-14854 GCA_032355605.1 Rubia tinctorum
CTAGCATTCATCAAATCATCAACAACATTAGAAGCTCTAAATCATGCTCTTGGATTTCATATCAAAAGAAGGGAGAAATAGCTAATTTCTAAAACCCCTAACACAATATCATACAAGCAATTCATATACTCAAATTTCCAATAGCATTAATGTATTCAACAATCCAATTCAAGCACAATAAATACACAATAGCAGAACACTAAAGAGCTTACATATGGATATGAAGATATGGTCTTGGAAGCCTTAATCAGTTGCTCCCAAGGTTATGTTTAGCTACTAGAACCCATACTAATTAACAAAATCAAATCAAACATGAATTCATGAAGAAACTAAGATGGAAAAACTAGGGTTTTATGGTTTGGAATCGGGAGAGAAAAAGCTGAGGAAAAAGGAGAAAAGTAATGAGTAATTATAGTACAAAAAGTCTAGAAAGTAAGTCTAGGCTGACGACCGTCGCGACTCGTGACACAGGCTTTTTCTGGCCTCAAATGACTTTTTCTCTTTGGTTTTAGTGTAATTGTCTCCTCTTCCTTTCTTCAGGTCTTCAAAGTATTCATTGTCTTCAAAATGGAGTCTTCAAGGTCTTCAAATCTTCAACAATTACCTCGTCTCACGAAATCCTTGTTACAAGTGACAAAAGCGATAAAGTCGCTCTTAACTCTAGTAATAATATTTCAAGGTAAAATAGAGTATCCAAAGCATAAAAGCTTACCAAAATGAGTAAAAACGATCCCAAATCAATCATATAATATAGCATCGTCGATCATCCCTCGGTGTTATCGACGGGTAATGGGTCAGGTTTTGATCTCGATCATTCATAGCAGTTTAGGAATTGAGTTTGAATGCGGCGTTGATCACCTTTTGGTAACCTCAAAGATTTATCAACGGGACACTGAAGCAGACTATTAGTGTCGGCCATTCATAGAATTTTAGGTTTTAAGTTTGAATGCAGATTTGGCCACCCATTGGTTATTTTATTGTTAGAACGACTATAGATTGGTGAAGTATGTACTTATCGATCATGAATCTGTTCTGGATCGACACATCTTCGAATTTGGTCGTATGTTGTCTGCCTAATTGATAGCATATGCGAACTGTGATCGACGTCGCATATACTTAGTTCTTGTTCAATCCCAAAGACACAATGTACTAATTTTGGTTTAGTCGCTTTTTGTTTCTTTACTATGAAATTTAGGATTCATGGTAAACAATGGAGATTCAAGCGGTGCCAGCCATAAAGTTCGCGATCTATGTTCATTTTGCTATATTTCTTTTTTGGTACTTGTGCACAAAAATTAATATCCTTCATTTTCTACCGTGTGTGCCATCCTGTAGCACCTCCAACATAAATTTAGCCAACCCCTAGGATATACCGTGTCTTTGGATCGTCCACATTCAGTTGCATCTTGTTACAACAAACTTTGGGGGAAATCTCACCATGGTAAGTCCTACCTGATACATTTAATATATTTTTTGTTTAATAGTAGTTTTTAAATCATTCCATACTAATTATATATATATATATATATATATTTTAATGAAATTACAAGGAACATGGTCGCATGCTTATCCTTTTAGAAGACCTCCATTATGCTTAGGTACAATGGATATGAGTGGAACATGAGTTACTCAGGAAATGGGAAGCTTAAGGCCCTTTTCTGATAACTTTCTTTTCTGATAGAATGTAAAACACAAAAATAATTGTGGATGTGTGTATTGATATATATTGAGTAAAAAGGTAATACAAAGTCTATACAAATATGGAACATGGTATATACAAGACCAATCCGAAATGGTATTCCTTTCTTATCTTAATTCTAAATTTTATATCTCTACTACCCCCCTCAAACGAAGCGTATGACTGGTCGCAATGGAAAGCTTGAAACACAAGAATTCAAACTGATTATGAGGTAAACCCTTTGTAAAGATGTCAGCAAGCTACAAGTCCGTAGAAACATAAGCAACCTCGAGCTTTCCAAAAGACACCATCTTACACACAAAATGATAATCAATATCAATGTGCTTAGCCCTTTTATGAAAAAGAGAGCACTATTTTTATTTCTCGTCAAAAAAAGAGGTGCATGAGTCAACACATAATTCCCGAAGAAGATTCATCAACCAATCTAGTTTCTCAGCAGTGTTACCCATAGCACGATATTCTAAATTTGAACTAGAATAAGAGACCATAGGTTGTTTCTTAGCACTCCAAGAAACTAGGTTACCACCAAGAAAAATGGCATAACCATAAATATACATACGAGTCTCAATACAATGAGCCCAATCAGCATCAAAATAACCCAGAACTGGTAAAGCGGACAAATTTGCACGAAACTGAAGACCATAATAGAGAGTACCACGAACATAGCACAAAATTTGAGTAATAGTGATGTGCACCTTTGTTTGGTTGATTACTAGTTTTAGTTAGGCTTATGCAACAAAGGGTTCAGATAACCTTTATTGGTTATCTTGTCTAAATCCCAAGTTTTGTAGACTTAATTGAATCTAATGGACCCCTTGTATTCGCAAGCACCTAGATTTTCCTTTTTGATTTTACAAGTAGGTTGCTCGTGAGTATTTTTAAATGAATTTGTAGAAGGCCATCTGCGAGGGTGGTAGAAAATATTTGAAGGTCATTCGCAAGAATGGCAGAAGATATTTAAGGTCATTCGCGAGGATAGTAGTAGATAGAAGTTCATAGACCTAAATGCATGGAAGTAGATGGAATTGATCCGGAAAAAGCAAGTTCAAAGTTCAAAATATACAAAAATGAATTACGGCATCAAATGACCGAATCAGTCAACCTGCCGATCGGCCGGCACAAAACACCGACATGAGCCAACTAGCCTAGCACAGTCCGTGCCAACCAACACGGGTCGTGCCACAGCCCCTAGGAACGGGCTGTGTCTGTTTGTGCTTCCCGTGCCCCCAAATTCACTCCAACACCTATGCATGTATGAGTACCGTGCCATTTCATAATTTCTTCTTCGTTTCAAGTTTCAAATATAAATATCTGCCCACAATGTGGGAAAAATAACATGGGCAACAACATTCAACTAAGTCAAAAATCCCTCCAGCCAACGGGCCTCACCAATCGACCTGGGGCGCGCAATTAGAAGTTCAAAACAAGGCACCAGCCGGCGGCCTGTGCCAGACCAGGTAGTCCATGTTAGCATAACCCTATACAACCTGTGTTAGATCGTGCATTCCATGCTAGCACAACGCTACACGGGTCATGCCATGCCGTGTGTCGCGAGCTGGTTCAACTTTATCCATTTTTCACTGGGCGCATCAATTGTGCTGCAAGGTTTTTAGGCCTATTTTGGACTTTTTTTCAAGGCCCAAGTCCCTATGACTATATATAAGGACCTATGTCTATAAGGTTTGAATGAGAGCTCATTTTTAGACTTCAAGAGTAGGATAGAGAGAGAAAGGAACTCTTCCTTCTCTCTACTCTAGAATCTTTTCTCTTCTTCTCTTTTTTTTCCTTTTGCCCAAAGGCATTGAATCCAATGATATATAAGGGTTCAATGCTTAGGGAGTAGTTTATTTACTTGGGGTTTGTATTTTCATTCATGAATTAATGTTTGTTTTGTGATATTCCTTAGATCTACCTATTTCTATGTGTTTGTTATTATTATGTTGCCTTGTTCTTCATGTTCTTATTAATTTCTTGATTGTCACACTAAGACTGGCACACACCATATTCTACTTTCATGTTTGTGCAATTATTTATATCCCTCGGGGACGGAATCCTAGATGTGATTGAGGTAACAATAATTTGAAACCGTGTGGATGTATGCACGTGGATTTCCGAGTCAATGTTATGATCGACCACACACTAATCTTAGCTAAAAAAATGGCCTAAGGGTTAGGGATAGAGATAGCGATCGTAGAAAACTAGGGTTAGCTTCGCAACCCTAGAGCCATCGATAATGTGCTTCACTCCCTTTGCCTTTTTAGGCCTAAGGAGAAAGATTCGTGGTGTAGTTCCTGGGACGTAATAGCACGGGGGAGATTCAGATTTGCATAGTAGGTAGGGCTATTCTTGTACTCCCCTAATTACAGAGGCGATGTCGATGGAAGATTACATGCACACTCTACGTGACAGGTATAGGAAAGTGTTGACATAAATTATTCTCGTGTTATTTGCATGTTAGTAGTTGTTAGCGACCCCCCCCCCCATCAAAACATGTTTTACCAATACTAACTATTCTTGACGCATGATTGGATTGATGACCCGATTGCAGTTGTGTTTTGTTGACTCTTAGATACCTAAGATCTCTGTGGACGATCCCAGTGTTGAAACTATCTACCCTTTTTGGTAACATAGTAGTAGGAATAGGGGAAACAAAATTAATTCTTATCTTTGACTCACTTAGGTCTCTCTTGGCTTAATTTAGTGGATATCCCGTGGTTCATTTGATTACCACAGGAGGGGGCGGTCAAATATTGGATCTGCTGCTGGGGATGTTAGTCTAAAGGTCTAGTTGTTAACTTGCATAGCATGTTAGTTGAGTAGTTAGTATTGTTTTTGTTTTTGTTGGTTTTTGCTGTTGAGCCTTTGTGATAGTTATATGTGTAATTCTTATCCTTTTGCTAGTGTTTCTTATTGTTGGATATTATTTGGCTCCTAGGTTATGGTACATACATGTGCAACGAACTTAGAGACTTTACACTATATAACAGAGTATGGAGGTAGTTAGAGAAGAATGGGGAGGGGAACTAGAGTGGGGGTTCCACAAGAACCAACCTATGTAGTTTAAGAACAAGTAGAGATGACACAGGATAATCGTACACTTAGGGAGTTGATAACATCTAATTTGGAGAATAAACCCCTATGTATTGTCTTCCCACACTTTCCACCCAATGTTACCTGTGAGCTTAAGAGCGGAATGATCCAGTGTTTGCTTACCTCTATGAACTTTTTGGAGTTTCATCTTGTTTGTACCAACATGAAGAAGCTGTGAGGCTCGGGAAAGGACTACAATTGGAGGTTGTTTCCCTTCTTACAACAAGATACATCAAAAGATTGGTTATACTACCTTCCACCCAGTTGCATTACGTTCTGGAAGGACATGAAGCACAGATTTCTCGAGAAATATTTTATAGCTTCAAAATCTGTGGGTTTGAGGAAGTAAATCTCCAATATCTCCCAGTTCATAAATGAATCCTTCTAAGAGTATTGGGAAATATTCAAGAGGCTATGGGCAAGCTATCCATATTATCTGTTCAAGGAGGGAGATTTGATATAATACTTCTTCAAGAGTTGTGTGATAATGACATGCGAATCGTGAATGCCTCCTGCAATGGTTCGATCGCCAATAAAAGTCCCAAGAATGTTGTGGCATTTTTCGAAGAAATGGCCAATAAAATGAGGCAAATTGGTACTAGCTCTCGAGTGAAAACCTTGGATGATCAGGATCAATCTCCCAAGCTAGAGGAGGAAGTCCAAGCTCTTGCTTATATGATGAAGGAATTAATTAAAGTGGGAGTACACCAATCAAAGTTTGTGGCATTTGTAATATCGATCATCACTCTGACGCCTGTCCTCAAATTGTGGAAGACTTGGAAGAAGTGAAGCCATTGGAATTCAATGGTGGCAATAGGCAACAATTCGATAGGGGACAACAACAATAGGAGTTCTGGGGGAACCAAGGAGGTGAGAAACAAGACCCCTACGCAAATACCTTTAATCCAAGGTATCGAAATCACCCCAACTTATGTTGGTTCAAGGAGAATCAAGTTCAAGGGTACAATCGAGAAAGATAAGCTCCAACTCAACCCTATTCATAGGGTGAAAGACCTTCCAACAATAATTCCTCACTCTGAAATTTGAATCGAAAAGAAATCTTGGAAGCTATTTCCTAATTGGCTAAGAAACAAAATGTTTTCACGGAGCACACAAGGCGTGAGATTGAAGATATTGGGACTGGGGCTTTTACAAGAGCAAAAAAACTTGAAATATAAGTCGGGCAACTCGCAACCTCGGTGAGCTGATTTGAGGCCAAAGACTCAGGAAAGCTTCCTTCCCAACCAGAGATCAATCTGAGGAATGTGAGCTCTTTGAAGCTAAAAAGCGGGAAGGAGGTATGTGAGCCCAAAAGAAAATCTTGCAAGAATATGACTTGGTGGTGGAAAGAAACAAAACCAACTTAGAGGATCGTGAAATTGTTATAGAATATGATCCCATCAAGGAGCTTCCTACACCCGAGGTAAGGGTAAATATTCCACCACCTTTCCCTAGTGTACTTAAGGGAAGGTCAAGGTGGCAACCACCGATGAGCACATTCGTAAGATCTTCAAGAAGATTGAGGTTAGTGTCCCACTTTTGGACTTGATTGAGCACGTTCCTTTTTATGATAAATTTTTGAAAGTTGCATGCACTAAAAAGAGAAACAAACCAATTAAGAAGGTAGAAAATTGAAAATATGGGGAGTGGCTACTCTTAATCATAGAAACGTGCCCAAGAAATGTGATAACGCCGGTATGTTTTCAATTCCTTTCTCCGTAGGAGGTAAATTGGTGAAAAATGCTAGTATATATTTAGGAGCATCTATCAATGTGATCCCTTCTTGTATTTATGAGAACCTAGACATAGGTGAACTTAAGGAAACTAGGGTAATTGTCCAATTAGTTTATCATTCCCAAGCTAGCCTTTGAGGTTTAAGTTGAGGATGTAATGGCTAGAGTAGGAAATTTAGTGATTTTGGAGGATTTCTATGTCCTTGAAGTAGTGCACGATGGCGGTGTACCCTCAATTATTATTAGGGAGACCTTTTTATTAAAACGTCAAGGACAAAGATAGACGTTCATTCGGGAACACTAACACTAGAGGATTACATTGAAAGTCCTCTAGATTCTAGAAGGGAGGTACAAATGAAAATGCACGATGGCGGTGTACCCTCAATTTGATTAAGTAGTACTAAAGTCCTCTAGATTCTCTAATTAAGTAGTACTAAAGTCCTCTAGATTCTCTAATTTGGAGAATTTTTTCAGCCACAGAGAAGAAGCATCTATGCAAGAGCACCGGGATTTTCCATTCGGCGTTGCATTTTATACATTGACTGTTATCAATTGGGGTATTCTACCAATGAGAGATTCCACAGTGTCCGGTTCAGACAACCATGTCACTTGGGTGATAACTCCGGAGGGGTATTTCTATCCCAATATGGTGGCAGCCTTCATTGAGGAATGCATGGCCATGGGAAACAAGAAAGGTGGAAAATATTAATGTGTGGCATAGTCGGACTCTTTGCCCAACACTTGGGCCATCCGGTTCCTTCTCCATTCGCATTGGTGAACTTAAGTTGTTCGGGGACTAGGTACACTATGAGAAAAAATAGCACAGGTTTCAATGGTTTCTACCACTACCTCGGAGGACCATTTCAATTGGTTTTACGGTGGCACTACAATTTGTAGCTTCATAGTCCTCCCACAGCCAGAGCGCACATCTATCAACCAAGAAAATATATTGGAGGATTTGTTCCTTGCACCAGATCAACAGTTTGAGAAGGACTTCTACAGAGTCTTATCAAGACCAGACATAGACATTGAAAAGGGAGATGGTGAGACTCCATCAAGGGCACCACCTAGTCGCACTCACCTCTCTATGGACTTCCTCGACCAATTGCGTATTTTAGGGAATAACTTGCAAGTTCTACCCAAATTGAGCAAGATACATGTCATGCAGTAGGAGGGATGAGTTTAAAATTGGAGGAGTTTGGGACTAGGTTGGATTCTATGGAGGGCACCATGCAAGTTTAGAGATCTTGGTTGGACTCCATCGAGCGGGAAGTGAAGGAGGAGTTCACTATTGTGGTGGAGAAGGCGGATGTCCAAGAAGAGGCCATCGAGAAATTGATCGAGATATTCCATACCTCAAGGCTTGATGGTTTTTGGGACATTATTCCCATCAAGAGGCAAGAAATGCGGCTTGAAGAAAGGAGGACGAGACATGAGACACGACACTTGAGGAAGGACCACTCCAAGTCACATGAGTGAGGTCCACTGCATCTCTCTTTCCCACTCATGGTTTATATTGTTTCATTGCATTGGGGACAATGCAAAGTTCAATTTGGGGGAGGGAGTAGTGAAAAACTTAGGACTTTTTCATCTCGGGATTCCTTTGTTGTTTTTGAAGTTGTTCTGTTTTGGGTATGTTTTGGTGTTATCGTTGATTTTGGGAAGTTTGGTAGAATTTTTGGTGGTGTAATCTTTAGGGTGCTATCCTTTTGTTTTTGAGGATATTTTGGGAAGAAATTTTTGGTGGTGTAATTTTTTGACTTTAATGATCTTCATGTAGTATGAAGTCCACCTTTGGGGCATTTTGTGCTACACAAAAAATTTGAAAATTTTGAAAAAATGAAGCAAAAACTAATACCCGACTAAGTTGGAACTCCAAAAGGGCAACTTAGGCAAAAATGGGAAGAAATCCCGGATAGGTCGAAAGACCTAGGCAAAATTGAGAGGCTAGGCCCGGCTATGTTGGAAAATCTAGGCAAAAATGAGAGGCCATGTGGAAAAAGGTGAGAAGTGAGATCAACATGTGTGAATGCTAGGATGAAAACCCAAAAGGGCTCCTAGGAAAAATGAGAGAAATCAGAAACTAAAATTCAAACATCTTTGGCGGTTTCTTCGTCAACATCTCTTGGATTGTCTTCAACAACTTTTTTGGTGGAGTAAGCTAGTTTAGCACTTATCATTTTATTTTTCCTATTTCTTCAATGGATTTTTGGTGGATAGGTTACTTTAGCATCTTGGAGGAGAGTGAGAGTTGTGAGATTCTTACAATCTTTGGGGGAACTAGAGTAGCTTAGGAATAAGTTGAATGTATTGGTTAACTTATCTGTACATACTACATTCCTCTTGGATATTTTCTCATTTTTGTTTACTCGGGGACTAGTAAAGGTTTAAATGTGGGTGGGGGGGATTGATGTGCAACTTTATGCATGCGTTAACCAATGCATTTGACACATTCATCATCATATTTTGTTTGGTTAATTTTTAGTTTTAGCTAGGTTTACACGACAAACGATTTAGATGAACATTATTGCTTTTCTTATCTAAATCCTGAGTTTTATAGACTTAGTTGAATTAAATGGACACCTTGTATTTACGAGCATCTAGATTTTCCTTTGTGAGCTTACACTAGATTGCTCGTGAATATTATTACATCATTTCGTAGAAGGTCATCCGCGAGGGTGGTAGAAGGTATTTGAAGGTTATTCGCTAGAATTGAAGAATATATTGAAGGTCATTCTCAAGGATGGTAGTAGATAGAAGGCCACAGATCTAAATGCATGGAAGTATATGGAATTTAGCCGGAAAGGCGAATTCATAAAGTCCAAAACGAAAGACAACGTCAAATGGCCGAATCAGCCAGCTGGCACAAAGCACCGACACAAGCCAACCTAGCTTAGCACGGCTCGTGCTAAGGGTGGCTAACACATCCCATGACAGCAAACATATGCCGTGCTTCCTGTATCCCCGGATTCACTCCAACGGCTAAGTATGGATGTGGACCGCACTGCTTCACACAATCTGCATCGTTTCAAGGTCCAAATATGAAGGCTAGCCTATGGGGTGGGAAAAATGACATGACCCTTGCCTTTCAACTGAGCAAACATTCCTTCCAGCCAATGAGCCACGCAAAATGACACGGGGCACGCAATTAAAAGTTCAAAACAAGGCACCAGCCGATGGCCTATGCCAGACTGAGCGACCCTCGCTCTTATATGACCAACACTGCCCGTGTCAGACGTTACGGCCTGTGCCAGCATGAGGTTGCATGGGTCATGCCATGCCATGAATCCCATGCCGACACAACCTTGCACGACCCATGCCATTTTCCATTGGCCGCATCAAGTGCAGCGGCTAGGGTTTTCAGGCCTATTTTTTTTTGCCCTTTTCAAGGTCAAACTCCCTACTATTATATATATGGACCTACATTAATAAGGTTTGAAGGAGAGCTCATTTTCAGACTTCAAGAGTAGGATAGAGACAGAAAGGAACTATTCCTTCTCTCCAGAATTTTTCTCTTCTTCTCTTTATTTTCCTTTGACCAAAGGCATTGAATACAACGAAATACTTGGGTTTAATGCTTAGGGAGTAATTTATTTAGTTGGCCTTGTATTTGTATTCATGAACTAATGTTTATTTAGTGAGATTCCTTCGATCTACCTATTTCTATGTGTTTTTTATTATTATTTTGGCTTGTTCTTTATTTTCTTATTAATTGCAAGATTTTCACACTAAGACTGGCACACACCGTAGTCTACTTTCATGTTGTCATAATTATTAATATCCCCCGGGGAAGGAAACCTAGATGTGCTTGGGGTAACGATAGTCCGTTGCATGTGGGTGTGTGCACGTGGATTGCCGAGTCAACATTACAATCAACTATACAGTAGTCATAATCGGAAAATTAGCCCGAAGGGTTACAAATAGAGATAGCGATAGTAGCAAACTAGGGTTAGCTTTGGAACCCTAGAGTCATCGATAATGTGTTTCACCCCTTTTGCCTTTTTAGGCCTAAGGAGAATCATTCAGGTGTAGTGCCCATAACCTAATAGAACGAGGAAGATTCAGATCTACACATCATGCATGGCTATTTTTGCAGTCCCATAATTACAGAGGTGGTGCTGATGGAATTTACATGCGCACCCTACGTCATAGGTATAGGGAAGTGTTTGCCATCGACCACACCAAGTGTCATAAAGACTAGAATAGATTTGTAGTTCTTGTATGTGATGGAATCGAGGATCGAAACAACATTGATCATGTTATGTAAATACTCCTTAAGTGTTAGTTTACATAGATTATTCTTGTGTTAGTTTTATGTTAGTAACTGTTCGCAACACCCCCCACCCCTAGAGCCTCTTTTACCAATACTGACTATTCCTGACATGTGATCGGATTGACGATTCGATTGCGGCTGTGTTTAGTTGACTCTTAGATACCTAACATCTCTGTGGACAACCCCGGTTTTGCCACTATCTACCCTTTTTGGTAGCATAGTAGTAGGAATGGGAGAAACAATATAAATTCTTATCTCTTTCTCACTTAGCTTCCTCTTAGGTTGATTTAGTGGATCTTCCGTGGTTTGTTTGACGACCCCAGGAGAAGACGGATCAAACAGTTTGGAAATGGTCATCAATAGGAGCCTGCATATGCTGACTGACTGTGTTCACAGCATAAGACAAGTTGGGGCGTGTAATCGACAAATATTGTACTGCACCAACCAAAGAGCGATAAAGTGTGGGGTTTCTGAATAGCTTACCAGAAGATATAGCAAGTTGCAAAAAAACCACAAATGGTATACAACTAGCATTAAATCTTGCATATATGCGTGCAATAAAATGTTCTTGGCGTATCTAGACTTATTAGGGAATAAGCCATTGAAAGTACGAACAACCTCCAAACCCAAAAATACTGTAAAGTGCCAAGATATGTAATATTGAATTCCTGATTAACCGAATCAAGAAACTTCTGAATGACACTACCATCATTCCCAATAAGAATAATGTCATCAACATAAACTACCATGTATAGCAAAGAGAAACCTTGTGAAAATAAAAACAAAGATTTATCGGAGGAACTAGATACAAAACCTAGGCCAAAAAAGAAGAACTAAAACGGTGAAACCAAGCACGAGGAGCTTTCTTCAAACTATAAATGGCCTTGCATAGATGACAAACAAAATCAAACGCATTAGGTCTTTGTATCTAGAAAGCCGCTCCATATAAACTGGGGAGTCAAGAACGCCATTTAAAAATGCATTCTTAACATCAAGTTGTCGTAAAGGCCAATTTCTAGTGACAAAAAGAGATAAAAAAGAACAAAAATAGATGCCTTCACCACTGGACTAAATGCATGATCATAATCAAACCTGGAAATTGCAAAAAAAACTTGCAAAACTAACCTCGCTTTATGCCTGTCGAGCGAGCCATCAACTTTATACTTTAAATGATAAACCCATTTTGAAACAATAACATTTTCATTTGATGGATAAGGAACCAAATCCCACGTTTGCTGAGTGCGAAGAGCCTCAATCTCGTAATCCATGGCAGTAATCCACTCATGATCCTTAACACCCGAGTGATGACTCCTTGGCTTAGTCTTAGCAAATAAAAAACTCAATAAACCAGAAATATCATAGTCGAAAAAATATTTGTACCTGAGGGAGCTAGTACGAGAGCGAGTGGTCATTCGATGGAGGGATAAGGGAACCAGCACCGGAGATGACACAAAACCCAGGATCAGCGGCTTGGAAGCTGCGGACTTCCACACTAGTGAGGCAGTTGGGGACGTCACCACTGGAGGCAGCACTACTGAAGCTGCACCTGGAGAAATTGGTGGTGCTGCTGGTAACGTGTGAGCTACACGCGCGGGCGGTAAGTTATGCGTAAGTGGCTACGGGCTGGGTTGCTAGCTTGTGTGCGGCGGACATAAACAACTTTCAGACAAAACCTGACCTCCTAGCACAAATCGTAAATTAAAATCATCTAAAATAATAGGAAAATCGACTGATGTAAATGACTAAAACACCTCTAAAGAAACATACGAAGGTTCTAAAAAGGCAGAAACATCAAGCAACGGTGGTGCAGTCATAGAACAAGTACGTGTAGCAGGGAATAAAAACTCATCAAATTGAGCATGACGGGTGATGTACTCCTTCGTAGCAGGATCAAGACAACAATAACCCTTAAACTGAGAACTATATCCCAAGAAAATACATGTCAAAATCCAAGGTGCGGATTTGTGAGGATCATAAGGGCTTTAATACGTAAAAACTTCACAGCTAAAAGGATGAAAGTCGAAGTAATCAAGAGTAGTGAAAAAAATAACAGAATACGGAGACTGGCTATATAAAACAAGTGTATACGGGTGGTTGATAGTGTAGGCAGCTGTAGAAAATGTATAGCACCAAAAAGAATGATGCAAACTAGAATGAAAAAGCATGAAGAGCCTCATTTTTGTGATGTGATGATGTTTTTGTTCTGCTCAACCAATTTGCTTTGGTGTTTAGGGACATGAAACCTGATGATGAATGCCCTTTGCAGCAAAATGATATCTCATGCAAGAGTTTACAAACTCAGTCCCGCCATCACTCTAAAAAATCTTGATACAGGGTAGAAAAGTGGTTCTCAACCAGTTCCTCGAAATGAAGATTTACCTCTTCAAAATCATACTTAAGCTGGAGAGGGTAAAACCAAATGAAAAGATATTGATCATCATCAAAGATAACATAGTAAGAGAAACTAGCACAAGAAACAACGGGCGCGGGCCTCCAAAGATCACAGTGGACCAAGTGTAGCAAATGTGATGCACGTCGATTTTTTGTAGTAAAATAAAGATGTTTCCCCTTAGCCATCTCACAAGAGGAGCATGTGGTGGAGAAGCAGGAGATGAGGCTCGAGATACTAGAGAACAAATAGAGGCAATATGACCAAATTTCTTGCACCACTAACACTGGAAATGGTACCATTCACCATGTAATTTAGAGCAAGAAGAAGCAACATGGGCTGGATGTCAGAATAAGTCAAAAGGATGATTACATTAGATTTGATTATGAATTAGGTTCATGACTAGATTAGAGTTCTTCTAGACCTAATTTACCGTTTGTACTCTATTTATTCCATTCAGTAATATTAGAATCATTATGGGAAATCATTCTTTCACTGGAATATAACACCATTGAACCGTGGTTGATCAAGGAGAGCCATAGCACAAAGGAAAAATTATTATAAAAATAATTGTAATAAAAATAATTTGGCTCAAGAAAAAGCTGCGAAATGAGCACAAGAATCAGCTGGTTCACCAAAGCGTGTGATGACACACGCGTCAGAGGAGGAAGACGCACTTCAGAGTCACTCGTGTGTGGTTGGACTAAAGAGCGTGTATTTGCACGCGCTTAAGTAGGACTGGATGTGGACACCTTCTGTGGTGCATGAGAATACGCATTTGATGGAAACTCTGCAGAAATGCATGCGTCGATGGAAGACCTGCGAGGAAGCTGAGACTGTGTGAGGAAGTCTGGCCTTGGCAAGGTGATCGGTGGCAGAAGAACTGAACTTGAATGATGGAGAGAAACGAAGAGGGCGATGACGAGAAGGAATTTGAGCAATCGCCAAAGTCGATCTGGGCACCAGAGAAAATTGAAGAATAAGCTTCCGCCAACACCGACTGGACTGATCGCACAATTAGGGTTTAAGATCAGCAGTAGATGATCGGATGGTGAGAAATTGAATGGCGGAGAACTGGACTGGAGGCCGACGATGACGGGACACCACTGTGGTGGGCGGCGGCCGTCGGCCGACAACATTTACGGACAGGGAGTAGACTCTCTCTTTTTTTATTTTTTTTAAAGAGACCAGAAAATTTTAGAGTGACATGTCTGATACCATGATAGGATTTAAAACCCATAATTGTAGTTGTGTGTGTTGATATATTGTGAGTACAAATGGTAAACAAAGCTTAAATAAATATGGAACAAGATATCTGCACAAGCAATAAAAAATGGTATTAATTTCTTATCCTGATTGTAAATGAATTATATCTCCATTATTTTCTTTGGGAATGTGCTCTTTTTTCGAACTGCTTGACTCTATCCTAGAGCACATTGTGTTTCAGGTTGTGGTTGTGAGAGGCACGCCATGGGGTAGTCATTTTTTTTCGTTCTGATTTTGATATGGAATTGATATAAAACAAATATTTTATTTCGATTATTTTTGTTTTGGTATAGAGTCCGTCTCTTGAAAGACGGTTTTTCCATAAGCCATGGAAAGACCAATGTTTAAAGTGTAAATTAGAAGAAATTAAGATAAAATTTTCGGGTTGTATGAACCGGGTTATA